>VYZU01019352.1:4470-35114 GCA_013401355.1 Ceyx cyanopectus | reverse complement strand
CGGCGCGGCGGGGAAGGGGCAGAGGCGGCGGCGGCCCCGCGGGGCGGCTCCCCCCGCCGCCACTCGTGCGACAAGCGCGGCAAGTCCTCGTCAGGGGGGGAAGCGCCGCGCCGGCTGCGGGCACCGACCGGCGGCCGCTCGCCCGCTGCCTCTCCGCGGCGGCCGGCACTAAGCGCCCGCCAACCGCTACTTTCCCTCAAATAGGCGGGCAGGCAGGCGGCCCGGCCCGGCCCAGCCCGGCCCTGCCTCCTCCCCGCCCGCTCGCCTCCCTCCCTCCCTCCGGCCCCCCGCGCCGCTCCGGCCCCCGCTGCCCCGGCGCGCATGCGCCCCGCTCCGCGCCCCCTCTCCGGTCCCACCGCCCCCGGCCCCGCGCGGGGACGTGCGGGAGGGCACAGGGGCCGGGGTGGCCTCCAGCCGCCAGCCCCCGGCCCCCACCGGCGGGGGGGCACAAGCAGGAGCCTCACCGGGCACTGCCACCGCCGCGGGTCCCCCTCCCCGTCCGAGGAGGAACCTCGTGTGCTCCTTCCCATCTTCCACGAGGGTGCTACCCCCTGCGGACCTGTCACTGCCATCCTTGCCGGGTACCGCGTTTTTCGGCGGGGCCAGCTCCCGGAGACAGATCAGCATATGGCAGTCTCCCGTCACGTTAAATAATAATAACAGCAGCTATCATTTTTGGTTTTTGAAAAACCACGCTGGCTTTGGGGAGCGTTAGTGAACGAACGTGTCGAGAGAGCAGGTTAGAGATTCAAAATATCAGCATTAACCAACACAGCCCGAATCACCAGGGTTTCCGAGACAGACTTCGGAAGGCCTGGATTTTGTAATACTGCCTTCTGTGTAGCTGCAGTGTCAATTTCATTTTCTTTAGATACAAACCCAAGCTGCTGGGCTTCAATGAAACTGACCACAAGCGAACCCCTAGGGCAGCAGGTGAAGGCAGAGCGAGAGCCTAATCCTGCGCAACAATGGGCCACGCAATTTGTAACTAGCGCCACTTTTCCCTCTTTAACTTCAGAAAAGGTCTAATAGAGGCACAAGCACCAGTGTCTGGACTGATCTGGGGAAAAGCCTCAAAAACAATAGATACATCAGCGCTTTAAAGAGGCAAAGGCTCCCTGGTCCTGCCCACTAGACCTGCAAGGTGCAGCGGCAGGACAGGAGCTCCTGGCAATTTGGATCCCAAGACAGAGATGTAAAAACCTTCCAGCTCAGGAAGAATTTCGACGTGGAATGAGAAGCACTCCATGTCATGTTTTGCAAGAGGAGATTTTCCTCTGCTGATGGATGGAATTGCCTCCATCCTTTGTTTCTGATTGGAAAAACAGAAACATTTTGGAGTGACAAAGACCCAGACTTAGATTCCTGGTATCCCGGGAGCACTGAATGCTGCCTAAACCCATGTGGTCACACTCAGACACACCACGATTTTCATGCAGTGAGGAGCACCAATATATAACTGGAAACAACATGGATTTGATGTGCCAACTCCAGCTGGTTCACAGACACAATTCTTTTTTTAAAGAGGCAGAGAAACACTATCATTTTCCCAACTCCTTTTGGAAGTCAGCAGTAAAACCCACACTCAAATCCAGAAATCTGACTTGCTAAAAACATCTGACACTGACCTGATGTGTTCAACATAGAAATGGATAACTTAATACTTCAATAAAGCATTAAGGAACACAAGCAATATTCCCTCTCTAGCTCCTGTGCCACGTGCAGACTCTAAGTAGTCTTCACACACTCTTCAGGACATGGTCTGGTTTTGCAACCTGTATTTCAGTTGTGCCTACAAAACACAGTTTAAGCCAGATTTGCATGGGTTATTGCAGTAAATATCACAGTTACCGACACGTCACATAGAAGTTTCCAATTTACAACCTCTAAGTGTGTTTCAGCAGTGGTAAGTGGATAATCTCTAGTGTATACATGGGAAACAGAGTGACAACAGAATAAACAGCTTGTCCATTGCTGGCAGAGTCAGCAGCAGACAGTAAACACTCTTCATTGCATAGAATTTGGCTTTCCAAACTCTTGAAAGACAAATTCCATTGGTCGTTACATCCATACTTTCCTTCCCAGAGGACCTGTGTAAGCATCTGTCTAACAGGTAAAATTTAACACAAGATATGGGCCCATAGGGTCCAGATTTCATGTTCCTGTTCTAACAGGATACCTAGGCTCTATGAGGTAACATTGTAACTGCCAAAAATCCTTTATAATATGGGATTTTTCTGCATTATGCAATCCAATCCTCTGTCCTGTAAGGAAAGCTCAGGGACATAACTCTGCATTGCCACGGCTCTCAACTGCTTTTCCAAATGCCTGGCATCCAGCAGCTGGCTGCTCTACAATTGCAAATGCATCATGTCTATGCAGAAGCCCCAACGCTGGATGCTCCAGCCTGCTGTGCTTGAACTGTGCACGTGTACAGAGAGCCTTGCCATCGCAGGCACAGGCACCCAGTACATTCTCAATGGGGAGGGCGATTCATTTCTTTGAGATGCAGCACTCCAAAATCCTTACAATTGTTTTGTTTTAATCCAGACATCAATATCCTTCAGAGCAAAATTTGACCTTGTAGGCTTACAGTAAGAGCAGACCTCTAGATGTCAAGTAATTACTTTTAAATGTTGCCTGTTGGGTTTGTTAACAGTAAAGCTGTTTTTAAAGAACAGTCCTGCACTGCTAAGATGGACATTTTGCTTTAGTTGTGTGCAGTTGTTTTTCTTTGTTATTTTGTGTGCAGTTGTTTTTCTTTGTTATTTTAAATACTTTGGACTATGTGGTGCTTGTTGCTGTGATCTCTGCAGTCCGTATACATGGACGGGTAGGTTGGTTAGTGGCAAGCTGCTTGGAAACAGCCTGAAATGTACAGGGGGAAAATAACGTCATTAGCCAAGACACATGGCAGGAAAAAGTGTTGGTTCCCACCCGAGTAGATTAACCCCATCACCTCATAACTAAAGCCCACTTGTCAGGGCACAAATGTATTCAAATCTATCACGGGGCTCCTTTTACTACCACCCTCCAAAATGCTGCAAGTTTATTTTCTAAGCTGTGCATAGGAGAGAGTAACATCCAGAACCTGCTTTAAAAAAAACTATATTCATAAAGACCTATGCCAACAATTTTCAAAATCCACACTGCCCTTAAAAGGGAGAAAAGCAAATCAGGGGAGTCACCCTTTTCCTATTCTCAACAGAATACCAGGTAGGGCTACATTGCTACATGCCTTATCCCTCACATTTTTCTGCAGCAGATGCTGCTACACTGTGGCCTGTTTGAAACACTGTCTAAACTTCAGCACCAAGGCACACAAACGTGGGCTGGAACATGGAGTTCAAGCTGTAACCTCCAGAGCAGCTTGTCATATGTCAGTGCAGGTTCTCACAGCAAGCACAAATCAGCCTACAGTTGCAGTGAAAGCACCATAATCCATACAGGACCCTGTGAAATTCAGCATGATACCTGAAAACCAGGGAGCACCACTGCTGTTCTCCCACAAGGTTTATCCTTTTTCAGGATTCATAAACTTGAGCTTCTCAGCTAATGATGTATAGGGTTGATCAATGTCAGATGTGTTTCAGAAAGAGGAGAAAATGCTGCACTTAGGTGGATAAAACATAGTAAGCAACTGTTAAACTCAACCACAAGTCATGAAAACTACATTGTCTTTAAGAGCCCAAGGAGAAATGGAACAGCATCATGGATGTTTGCAGACTTTTTGAGGCAGAATGAATAAGAATCTGCAAATAAAAGCGAAGAAGTGTCCTCAGGATACCACCATGGATGGGGAAGAGAAACAGCACCAGGACAACATAAAAGAGATTCCAAAATCCTTTCCCATCTGTCTCTAGTGGACACTTAACCTGAATGTTTCAGGGACTGTGCTAGTCTCACATTGCAGTGCCTATAGACTGTACATTCAGAGGAGCATATAGGTTCTTTGCTCAAACTGATATCATGCCAAGGAAAAGGTCTGGTCTGAGCTCATGACCAGAATGGATTCCTTCAAAACTATCCTTTTGTACTTTTCTGTCTATCTATAAATTACTGAAAACTGACACGTCTCAATATCTTTGTGTGATAATCACATTTACAGAGGCCTTGGGTGTGACTGCAAGCTACTCTGAGAGTCTAATTGGGATTTGCCTGTTGATTTTTTTTTAAATTATTTTTATTTATGTACTTTCAGTAGAGGGATGCAAAGTTCTATCTGGAACTGTGAACTTTTACAGCTCAGTAAAGACTTAGCCTCCCTGCCAAAAGACTGATGGTCAGCATATCAAATTGGGTATGGTCCTGCAATTACTTTAGAGGCAACTGGGACAGCTGAAGACAGTCTTCCCATCTTTTACCTATAGCTGTGGTCAAAGCATAGATTTGGTAAGAAGAATGGAGAATTCAGTCAGTCAATTTAGCTCAAGTCCAAGTCCTCTGCCATTGAATCACTTATCTTTGAGATCCAAACATTATTTCTGCATGATGTGAGGAAGGAACAGCTGAGGTCAGCATCATATCAAGTCACACAGCATTGCACTCAGCTACCTAATGTAGTCATGCCTCACTATTGCTTTAATTTAAAACACAGTTACTTCACAACAGTAATCAGCACTTGTTTCAGAGTTCAGTACAGGAGATACTCAACCTTGACCCATATCTAACATGGAGATTTATTTTTCTTTTTCATTTAGTTGGACAATGATTTAGGATTGCCATCTTCTAAAGTACTTCTACTGTGCTCAGCACAGCAACTAATACTGTTCCCCCAGCACTTTAAGTTGTTAATATATATACTCTGTGGAGGAATATATATACTCAAGGTATTCCCATCTGTTAGGTGAGCACCCAGGAAACAAAGGAGCTGAGTGCCATGCCCAAGAAGATGCCAGAAGTCTGTGACAGAAGAGGAATGAATTCCACTATTCTAAAAACTGAGCCTTAAAAAACTGTCAGTTCCTCAGGGACTTGCTCTGTGATTGGGGCCTGTGAGTGCTTCTAGAAAATAAATACATTTTTCTTATTATTAAATTCAGAAGAAGACCTAAAGGTGATTTGATTAGATCATATAAGTACCTTTATCAGGAGGACACAGAGGTTTTTAAAGGACTTTTTAATCTAGTGGAAAAAGACACATTATAAGAACCAATGGCTGGAATTTAAAACTAGAAAATGCAAATTAGAAACAAGGTGCAGAAATGAGGAGTTTATAATTGTAAGGACGATTAAATACTGGAAGAACTATCCAGGAATTATGTGCCTTTTGAATTCCTCACACCAAGAGTAGATGTCTCTCCAGAAGATCCAATTTCGTCAATCACAAGTTACTGGGCTCAATACCAGGGTAACTGGATGAAATGTCTGGTCTTTGCTAAGCAGGAGGTCGGATTAGATCATCTAATCATCCTTTACATTCTTCAATTCTATGAATCTATGAATAGTAATGGCCATCATTGTCAGTGACAGTCTGCAGAACAGCGAAGGGCGCACTGCAACACGGCCGGGAGACAGAGTAAAGCAGCACGTTGTGAAAAACAAAACAAAACAAACTACTTTGCTGAGGAACTAAACACATGACTGGTAATTATTTAAACTTCATCCATGTGGTTCCATTTCCCCCCCCCCCCCAAAAAAAATTAATTAGGTTTCAATTATAGGGGAAAAAAAATCCATTAATCAAATAGGTACTACTGCATCCAGAACAGCATTGCCAACATTCCTGCTCAATGTGTAAATGCCCAGTTTATACAGAAATAGCTGCTGATTTGCAGAAATTAGACAGATGAAATCTGTAAAGGAGGGTGTCTTCTGTTAAAGGTTTTATAGACCTGAGCCTGGGATTCCTCTACTATATTTGAGTAGCTATAAAAACTTTTGTGCTAGATCATAACATTCTGTAGTTTTGAATGTGACAGATTTTACAGAAAATCTGTTTCAGAAATGTCTCGGGGAGTTTTTCAAATAAAGACATTGGCACTGCTTTATGCTTCTTCGCCTATAAAGAAAAATTCTGTTACTGTCATGCTACAGCCCAGATCTTAAACTTCCACATCCATTTAAAGACCCACCCAGAAATCAGGACTTGCATGTCCTCCCTTGGGGTGGCAAATGTGATACTTGTTTGTCAGATAAGTCTGACTAAAAACCATGGAAAGGGATCTGTGAGGCCTTCTGTTTTCATATTTACCTAACATTCAACTCCACATCATAGAGACTGAGATGCTCAAACACTAACAGATTTAACTTCCTACCACTTCCAAGATAACAAGAAGTGTAATTCTCATGTTACAGTTAGGAAACTGAGATATGGGACACATTTTCCTAACATCACACAAGACATTTGTAGCACAGGAGGGGCTTGAACAAAGGTTTTGCAAATCTCAAGAGGTGTGCCCCATATTCTGGATTGTCTTTCCCCTTCTGCAGTTGTTTGGAAAGTGAATGATAGAAAGAAAAGTTAAAATAATTTTTAAAATCAAGTTATACTAGCAAATGTTTCCAAAGTGCTGCTTTTTTGATAGGGGGGAAGGTAAGAGGGATATGATCTCCACAAGCTGCTGAAAATTTCTACCAGTGTCTTTCTTCAGAATTTCAGTCATTGATTTTGTGTGTGAATTTTGGAAGAAAACACACACACACACCGACACACACACTAAAGTCCTTCTGTTGGAACAAGAGCTAAAACTATAAAAGCAAGAAAATGTGGAAAGCAGGCCTGCAGCAGTTTGGTTTGATATTCTGTCTTTAAATCATTGTGGCACTTGTTTTTTTCCCCTTGAGGTGGAAGTGGTAAGCATCAAGGCAGAACTGCAGTAGCCCTAAATCAGATCATGCCTCTGTTTCTGGGTTTACAAAGCAGACTCTGCATTCCCAAACAGTGGTCTTGGTGGTTCTCTCCAGTGGTATGAAGACAGTTTCTGCACAGTTGTCCCCCATACACAAGCCAGTTTGCTTTATCAGTTTGCGCACTTTAGCACCACTGACATATGACCATTGCCTTCTTTTCTGGCCACATACAGGTGCACCCAGCATTTGAAGGATCCAAATCTATCATACTACTTATTCTGGAGAAGTTAAAACTGTATAATCCTCCTGATTTTATGATATAAGCTAATTTGTGAATTCTTTGCAAATAGCAAGGTAAGGACTTAGTAGTAAGGACTTTTTCCTCTGAATCCATATCCTATCCTGCATCCCCCCCTGCCATTACTCATTTTAACTTTCCTTCTCTTACCTGCCCTATTGAGCTCTTTAGTCTGATAAGGTGAAAGTGCTGTCTCCCCTGAGATCCCCTGGATCTTTCCCTCAGTTTCCCTGGTTCTACCAAGCCAAATTTTATCTTCTTTTTCCTCTCTCCTCCCAAATGTTATCTCTCTCCACTTCTCTCTGTTTCCACATCTGAAATGTTCCTTTAAAGCAAGAACCTCTGCCTTCTTGTGTCATTTTGATCTTCTCTGTGCTACCAATGAGGCTATCCCAAAACGACAGAAAAATATCTCTGGCGGGCTCATCCCAGTTAGTGTTTCAGCAGAAGCATGCAGCTACAGAAAACACTGGAAAAAATCAAAAAGAGAAGGGTATGTTCAAGGGGTGCTGCACTTTCAAACTAAAAGATGGAGAATTACAGTGTGCAGCTCACTGGGCAGCAATGACATATTGTCATGATGCTACATGTTAACATTCCACAGTGAACACTGAAAACTGGTGAGATCACCTCTGAAGTACCCCTTATAATGTGGACTGAAGAAGAAGTCCAGAAAGAGGTACTCTGTGGAAGGTCTGTCCTCCCAAGGAGACATTGGATGTTACTGCAGCTGGAGATGCACTGCACATGTCTCTAGTGCAGCTGCATGCATCTCGCAAGGTTAACTCCTCTGTGAGCTGTGGGTGGCTGTGACATTTTTCCAGAAGACAGACATCTGCCACAGCTCCTTGAATCACGACCAAGGTAGCTCATGATTCATACATGCCCATAGACTTAATGTAGCAACTGCTTGGCAGGGCTAAAGTGTCAAGTGTAGCAAAAAGGACAGCAAGAACAGCAGTGGGTCAGGTCCTTCCATGTCTGTGGGCATTAAGGGATGCATAAAAGATATGTGAAAAGATAAAGCCGTATACAGGTTATCAACACCATCAGTGGTGAATTGCATTCCATGTTTAACAATCCCAGGCACTTCACTTGCCCATAAGCGTGTCCCACCTTTCACTGGGTATCAACCTACTGCTGCAAAGTGAAGCACTCAAGAAGTGATATACACTGAAAAAGGAACAAAGCCCAGTCACACCTTCCCTCTGCAGTGCTCACCCACCCCCACGCTGCAACGCAGTCTGTGCATCAAACTGAGGAGCGTGCCTGCAGCTGGACATGGGCAAAATTCAGTATGATGCTGGCAATGAAAGTAAAGGTCACAGCCGTGAGACCATTTGGAATAACAAATAAGCATTCAGGTGAGAATATATTTGCAACTTTCCTTTAGATAGCTAGCTCTTTTCTTTCTTGCTATTTCCCATCTTTTCAGAATGGCTCCTGCCACTTCCCAGCAGAGGTACCCACTTGCTTTGTACAGTCCTCGAAGATTGCCAGATTCATTAATGCAGGCTGGAGGGTTTTCTGCTCTGGTGGCAATCATTTTTTCAGAATTCAAACCCTGTTTCTGTGCCATGTGCCAAAGCATTCCTACAATAGGGCAGCAATACCTTGTCCTACCTAGGGTTCAGGAAAGCCGAGTGGACTTTTCAATGTGATTGAGATATTTTTTGCCTTCAAACTGGCTTGAGCTCCCTTTGGCTTGTAGTGCAATAGAAGGGAGTAAAGCAGGATTTGAAAAAGAATAAGGATCTCAAGTTCCATTCTATCCTTGATCCTCCAAAGAAGGAACTGGAAGATATGATCCAGATAGGCACAGAACAGGATTATGCTCTGGCAGTGCTGTTTTAGTAAGAAAGGGTGCAGCAGTTCTGCCATGATAGTTTCTCTGCACAAGGCTAGGAGACATAATAGGTCTAATGGTTATGCTAAGAGTGGCAGGAGACCTTATTTCTAGCCCTAATTATATCAGAAATTATCTGTGTTTCCTTAGGCAAATCCCTTGGTTACATAGTGCCACAATTTTCCACTCAGTAAAACGTTCAGACACCCCTGAAGCACTACCATGCACAGATGAAAAACTTTGCTGTCATTGCATGGCACAATTCACTCATGAAGATTTGTGCATGAGAAACTTCTGACTGAAGTTGACAGCCAAAGTTTGCAATGCTTTATTACCTTTGGAATTGCCTCTAATTCAACAACAGTATCTGCAAACACTCTATTTTATAAGCCCCGTGATACTTTCTGTTGGTATTGGCTTACAGTTTCTCAAGTCTATCCAAGTTTTTAAGTATGTTCATCACAAAATGAAAATCAATACGGAGGGCTTTTTAAAAAGTGGCAGTATTATATGCTTAGATAGAGGGACAAGGAATCCTGTGTGCCTGTACTGCTTTTAAAACTATCTGACAATAAGGTCTCAACTTTGGCATAGAAATTGAGCTGTTCCATAGGTACGTTGTTTGGGCTACATACAGTGTGAATCAGTTTCCCCAATCAACCCTCACTCCAGGTCTGTTTGCTGACTGGCTACCACCATACTGTTGCAAAGAAAAGAAGTATCCAGATATCAATATGATTCAAGGGCCTAGGAGACTGCAAGGGAGAAAAAGGGTATTTTCCAAATCAGTTCCCCATGAAATCACTAGAAATAGCGCTGTCCTGGGGGATAATAGAATGGATCATTAGGTGCCTTAAAAAGTTCACATTGGATTTTGAAGCCACCCTGCAAGATGAAAAATCAGTCGTTTAGGCAAATAAATAAAAGTCAGTGAATCCTCTTTAAGCTGTGAACACAGGGGCAAAAGGGTTGTAAGAAGAAAGAGATTGCATTCTTCACAAATGATACATTTTAAAACTTCCCCCCTTCCATCTCAAATCCTTCTTTCTCTTCCCTGGTGATTTAATCACATAAGACACTGTAAATCAAATTGCTTCCTTTTCTCCTCAAGTATGAGTTAGCTCTTACTTAATTAGGCTATTGGGCAAAAATGAAATGCATCCTATTAATAGCTTGGGATATCCTATGTGTTAATGTAAGGTTAAAGTGTATCTTTTGAGCATTTCAGGAGTGCAATTCCAGTCTTTTAGACAGATGCTTTACCTATTGCTGAACTCAGATGAATTCATTCTGATTTACGTGCACATAAATGAAAGAGTAATCAGGCCCACGGTATTTAATTTTCCATTTCAAGCTTCTGTTCAGATAAGAGGAGTGTATACATGGGACTGAATGCCAAGCTGAGTGACCAGATCATTTGAGCTCGGTTATTTTCATTCTCTGCTTCCCATTTGTGAATCACAATAATCTAACTTCCATATTCAGGTGAATTTCAGACCTGACAGGATGATTCAGTGTACATATGGAGGTAACTGGACATTCTGCTGAGATACTGCTCATCACACAGGCATTGCTTCACAACATCATGAATTAACATCATCATTCCACGACTGCAACAAGTGATGTGATGACATTACATCGTGTTGTGATGTCATCTCCTCACAAAGCAAAGCTACCCTACTCACATACTCGGGTCACCAGTTAGAGGAACAGAACCTACTGCAGCTTCTAATCAACATCACAAGTGTGTCAGCTCACTTAGCTGTGCACAGTCTTGGATGAGACCACTGGCACACATGTAAGTCAGATGTGGAACAGATAGTTCAAGTCAGCATCTGAGGGCAACTTCTCCCAGGCTGGCCTGAGATAATGGTAATATGTCTTCATTTTATAGCTGGTGAAGTAAATGCAGAGGGTTATTGTCAACATTCGGAAACACAGCCTAAGAATTCTAGCACCTCTAGACAACGTTGACTAATATTTACTGCTAAGTTGTTTTGTTTTGTTTTCTGGGAGATATTTAACAAGACTCACACAAGTCTTCTAGGTCCCTTCCAACCCCTAACATTCTGTGATTCTGTGATTCCCAGACAAGATTTTTTGTAGGATGATTGAAGATGTCCAAGGGAAAGGTTTAAACTTTGCAGACTTCTTTCACAACACAAATTTGCATTGCTTAGTCACTTATACCCTGTTTCAAATCAATTGCTGCAGTTTAGGATAGCTCTTTGGAATGAAAGTAAAGCCCTATCCAAAATACTATACTACTACTAAACTCCCAACAAAGCAAAGCATACCTAACATTTATGCTCAGAAATAGGTCCTTTTCCACTGCTAGTCATACAAAGCAAAATGGAAATGATTTCTGCACTAGCTAGTGTGACTTGGCTTATAACATCAAACAGGAACCCAGAGAAGAAAACATTAGTTTCATGCTAGCTACAGTAAACAACATTAGACTGGCTGAGAGCTGTAGTTGGGTCCCTGGCAAAACAAGGTCTTTGCTAAACAACATCAACACAGTAACTAAAATGTGAATAACTAAATCATACACTGAGCAAACTGAACCACCAAATGAAAGTAAAGCACTGAATTATTTGAATGCTCTTCAAACCCAATTTAAATTTTACCCACTACTGAGACCTCCATTTACTGGCATCATAACTAATAATGGGATTGCTGCTGAAACGTCAGTTTTAGTGAGAAGCCCATTAAGAGAATGAGGAAAAAAAGAGACATCATACAAGAAAACCAGCCGTTTACAACATGGCATATAAGCTCCTTGTATAGAAACACAAAATAGCTGGAAATAAAATTCAGGCAATAAACTGTCCTTTTTCCAACATATTCAGTAATCACATCCATCCAGAGCTTCACACAGGAAGCCCTGAATATAAATATTCTACAGCAGATGCTGCACTGGCATTAAAGTGCCCTGTTGGGGGACTGGATGATTCAAAGGGTAGTAGAAAATCTGTATGCCTTTAAGATATTGGTCTGAAACCATCCCAGGTTAATTTTGATATGAAAGTCATTTCCATCTGAGAGGATTTTTTAGCCAGCTGGAAATGAACTAGAGGTCTACCATGTCCCAGTCTCATCTGGCAGCTCTGCAGAGACGCTGATACATCAGGGAGACTGATCTGCTCCTGAATACTACCAGGGTTTGTGGCTTGTGTAAGCACAGAGCTGTCAGGAGGCAGGCATTCCTGTTCAATGCTGAGCATGCACACTCTTACTCCAAATTAAAGGTTATGGAGACTGAACAAATTCCTGCATGTCAGCTGAGTTGTGTGCACATCCCTACCCTCTGCCCCCAGCTGCAAGGTAAAATATGCCAGCACAAGCCACCAGCAAGAGAAGAGCTGGCATCACAGGCTCAAGTGGCACATACCCTCTCACTCGTGGCAGTTTGCCCCTTTTGCGGTCTGTGTTCAGGTTTGCTCAGCTGTTGAGCCAAAGCGAGTCTGAAAGGCTGCACACAGGGCCAGGATCAGGCTTCACAACATCATGGATGAACATTTTTGAGAAACAGGTTTTCTTTCCTTGCTCTGCTCTGGTTCCTTCCAACAAGGATCCCAAAGCCCCAGGGAGTGCTAGAACACTCCATGTCTTCTCTAAACACTGTCAGCTGTGTGATCTTGGGATTTTCAAGTGCTTCATTTCACATTTTCCCATGTTACCTCCTATCAACCATTTTCTACCCCATTCCCCTGACAATTTGTGCTTTTCGAAGGAATTGTCTAGTAGATTCTTTGAAGTTAATAGCATTTCTGATGTAAGTGTCAAAGCCCACTGTAACTCTGCATGCAGCCTTGCTCATGGTCACTGGGGAGCTGGGAAACTATGCTGAGGGTCTGTGCAAGCGACCTACCCCTGTAAGAACCTGGTGGCCCCATGAATGGCCTCCTCATTGCTCATCTCCGTTTCAACACATGGGACTTTCTTATGCAGCTCGAGCAACCAGAGTCCAACATTTTGATAGGAAATGTCTAAACAGATAGAAATGTCACACACATTCATTTTATCAGCTCTTATTGACCTCACTACAGAGAGTAATTAGGTTAGTTTGGTATGGGCTGTTTTATGTACAGTTCTCTTGATTTTCTTTTATTTCTAAATCCTGTTATTTCAGCCTGTTCCATCAAACTGACTTTTATAATAGGCTCCACAGGGCACTGCTCTCCTCTCATAGGAGGGTAAGTCAGGAATGTTTGTATTCAGTGAATGCTGCCACTCTTGTTTGAAACCATGGTCCTAATAATTAGTCAGTCCTCATAACTTTGTCAAATACTGAAGCCAAACTAAGCGACGCTCACAGGGTTGGTAACTTTTTTTTTTAGCTGGGTTAACATGAGTTATCTTCTAACATGAAGAAATTGTAGCAACAAGGAACATTACACTCACTGCTGTCTCCCGTCTACTATGTCCCTAAAACATGCCACATGGCATACAATATGCTTATTAGCACAGTTAGGAGCCATTAGAGAGAACCAGCAGAAGTGTTGTTAAAAGGCTTGATAATGAAAATAAATTTTGGTGCCACTCGAGAAATGCAAACATTATATTATAGATGGCAGAACCAGGCTGGACTTATGCCCATTACTGATACCACAGAAAGGAAGAATTTGGTGTCATCATCCAGCAAGTTGGGAGCTCCCTTACCCCACTGGAATGTAAATTATTTGAACCCAGTGATTTATTAGGTCCACATTTTTTAAACATAGTCAGCATGAACTTGATTTCTCAGCTTGTAAACTCATGAGGGCAAGGACAGCCTGCAGAGCTGAGTTCAGGGGATCCCGATCCCAACTGGTGTTACTGAACAGCAATAATGTAAAGCCAGTAACACCTTCACCTGTTGTACATGCTTGTAGCTCATTTATTTAGTCATCAGCACCATCCTCCTTCAGACAACTTTACACAGTTTCTGTCTCCCATAGATCGATCTTTCTTGGGTCTATAAACTTCCAACAGATTCTCTCCAAAAGGGTTACGACATCTTTCCACATCCTCTCGGTGAGGGTGTTTCTATCGATTAACTGTAACCTCACAACTCTGCATTTCTGAACAGCTGACAAGAGCAGGGTACACACCACTCTGCTGCAGTCATCTAAGGAGCAATGCTGGAGATTTGCTTAAAGCTGGGCAGAGATGCTCCTTCTGAAAAAAGCCAAACATCCTCCCAGCATACACTGTCTATCTGGATGTGACTCAGTAGGCTGTGGTTCAGGTACAAAGCTGGTGGAATTCAGGACTCTAACATTATTTGAATAGCAAGGCCTGCTGATGTTAACTTGATTTAGTTTCTTTTTATACCCCTGGAAAATGCAAATAATATTATGCCATCTTCACTGTTGTAGAAACTCAAGAAAGTTCCCACTGCAAAGTCACATACATGACTGAGTCTTGGCAAATAAGACTGGAAGAGACCATGAGAGAGCATCTGCCACACTCTGTGTTCCCAGAGCAGGAATAGGAATAGGAATCTAAGCCTAATGCTCTAGAGTCACTAGCTCTAACTGGGAATTATTTAATGATTACTTGAACATACTAGCTTTGGACAGCAGTTTTCTTATGTAAAAGAAACTAATACTTGTAATCAGCTGACAATTATGACATGCATAATGTCTACCATAAAATATTTATTTGTTAATAGGATTCCCATTGTTCAACTACTGATGTTTTCACGTAACTTTTAACTATACTTTTAGTCTAACTATTTTTTAGTAGTTAGAGTTTCTCTTCTTAGCAAATGTGCTCCTCTCTTATTCTCCATGGCAATGTATGAGCATTAGGATGCTACTTCTGTGTGCATTCCTGACAGTGGGGCGGAGACTGTTCTTTTTCTAGTGAGAACCACCCTGAATGTACCTCAGTTCCTGTCCCTGTATTCTGTCCACGGATTGACTGCTCCACATAAATCTCAAATAGTTAATTGAAGCAAAAAATAAATAGGCAAATGTTGGGCAGGTATTGTGAGAAACTGCAATACTGCCCATCTAATGATTGATAAATATGTAAAATACATTCTTTAAAAGCGGGTAGCCCCATCTCAGAGATGAGTAAAAACATCTGGATGTTTCTGTTCACTCTCACCAGATCCACATGAAAATAATTTAATGAAAACTGTACTGTTTTGTTAGGTTTGTATGACAGTTTTTAAGTGCACCATATATTGTAGTTTGGTCAACAGTAATAAGAATTCACATCCAAAAATTATCTTTGATTTGGTATCCTTACTGGCACTTTCTATAGGAAATTAAGGAAAGCACACAGACCAATCTGACCCTGGTGCAGCTGGTCTCTCCAATCCTACATAAGTAGCACTTGCACAGTATGTTCTTTATACCCGTTGAGTGGACTATCCAAAGTGTATAACCCACATCCTTCAGCAGTATAAAACTGGTTGTGACTTCAGAAAAAAAACAAAACACTGAAACAAACAAACGAAAAACTCCACCTGCACACAAACAAATAAATAGACACGCAAAAATAACGACAAAAAAACACTGGCCTGGTGGCTTATATTCTCCCACTGACAGCCTGCTTTAATTCAGTCCTTGCTCCTGCATTCCTAAGAGAAAGATGCTTCAAAGTGCTCAGGAATCTAACCCAGTAGCTACAACAGTAGCCTGAGAAATATGAAAGCTAGAATCTGTGCTTTGCTTTGTTGTATCTTCGTCATGACGTTTCCCTTCCCTGGAACCGTTTCAGCTATGCCCTATTTTTTGTCTGATCACCACAGCTCCCATGTAGTAGTCCTAATAAAAGCAACACAGTGGGTACAGGGACTGCAAGCTCAGCAGTGGAATATGTTCTTGGAAGCAAGCAGAGGTGCAAAATATAACTACCTTTCGTATCAAAATCAGCAGGAGAAGCCAAAGCTATAATGTCATCCTACTTAATGTGAATGAATCCTGCTGCAATACCCTGGCATAGAAAACTAAAGAAGCTGAAGACATTGGCCCTAGATGCTTAGTCTAGGATGCAGCGAGTCTTTCAGAGCTGGGTTAGAGTTCTCAGAACATGGTCCTTTGGTCAGACTACATCCCGTTCTTTCTGTCCTTCCACCACAAAATACTGAGGTAAAAAAATAATCCTCCAAAATCCCAGAACATCAATCACAGAGCAACGAGAAGCTTTATCTGGGAGAAATCAAGTCATATCTGTCTGTTGATAAGAAAGAGCTCAGAATATGGTTCTTTTGAGAGGTTTGGATAGGACTGTCCAAAGATGCCTACGTCATACTGTGGTTTGTTTGTTGCTTTTGTTGTTTGTTCCTCCCCACCCTCCCACTTCTCCCCCTCCTCCATCATTTGCATCTTATTCAATCCATCTTCCATTTTCTTATCACCAGATTATTTATGTCATTTAATGTCCTGTAATATTTTGATCTAATTCTTCTGAAATAATATTGTGTGCTTAAATAAAACACAAGTATTTATTTGTGATAGCAATGCACACAGCTAAGGCTGTTCAGCTCTTTCTCACAGCTGACAGTGCCAATGGAAATATGTCTTTTGCCACTTCCAGGGAAAAAAAAATAAATTAAGTAGCAAGGTAACAGGAGGGACCAGAATTAGAGTGGGGAGCTCAAAAGGCACAAAGAGTGGTAGAAAGAGCCACAGGACTGTCTGGGAGTGAAAGAGAAGACAGGTTATGTGCCAAGTAGATGACAGGAGATGTGGTGTAGGATCAAAAGAAAGCTCTGAGTGAAAGAAAGCACAGGGCAGGGCAACTACAAACTAAAGGGAAGCGAGACAGAGATTTAGAAAAGTGAGTTGGAACTGATGGAATTTTGCTTGTTGATGGAATGAGTGAAAAAGAGATCAGAAGAAAAGCTGGGTGGGAGTGGAGAGAATTTAAGAGGAGAGAGAGCTGACCAAAAGCAAGGGAACTACAGCACAGACCTGAAAATGAACCTATCCCTCCTGCGTCACCTATTGTCAGCCAGGACTGTGAAATTCCTGACAGCGTGCATCTGATTATTTCTTTATTCTGCATCCTTTAATGTCAGGATCATATGACATACAGCAGTATAACAGTGCACACTGTTAACGCAAGCAATAGAAGTCTGCGCTCCAGATCTGAGAAAAGCAATGTTCAACTTCTGATGCAAGAATTGCTACAAGCCTTGCTCCACCGTGGAGCTAAACATCAAAATCTTGCTGACTGGGGAAACCCATCTCTTTGCTCTGACGAAGAGAATTACACTCTAAAAGATTTTAAAGACTGTTAATTTTTCAACACCAGAGATCTTGATGGTATGAGCTAACCAGGTCCCAACAATCAAAAAAAGGAACAAGTTTGTTCAACAGACTTTGAGCACGTGTCTATAAAACTAGAGACAGAAGGCACTGGTGCTATTCTTAGGTCAGCTTAAAGAATGGTATGACCCTGGGCAATCTATTAACCTCTCCACACCTCAACTTCCCCTTCTGTGTAAAAGAATGAGGATGACATATTTTGTGCTTGACAGGTCTGTGGATCACTAAGACCTACGAGATATACCCAAGGGTAGCCAACATTAACTAGCTAGTTCTGCGTCTCTAGGCAGGAGAGATGCTGTTTCCATTTTGTGCACCACCCAATGCAGACAGAATTATGGTCAGAAATCAGCATCTGTGGTCCATTAATATACACCCCGGCACCTCTCAATGCTGCATTTGAGAACTAATCTGCCTCCAGTCTCAGCTAATTGGAAAATGTTTTTTTCTCTCTGTTATGTGGATTTCCGAAGTTAAATCTCGAGTGATAGACAGTACTGTCACAGCAGCATTAAGTGTTTAGAGAGTGATTATTCTTGAAAGACTTTCATTTTTCAAACTTCTGCTTTCAGAAAAAGCTGTGGAAATAAATGGGAACACCAAGGGCTAAACAACAGTTTGAGCTTTACAACAATGATCTCCAGAAAGGGGGTGCAATAGCCCAAAGCCTTGCCTACTGCATTTACAATTACAAGAATCTGCAGGTTTTCTTGTATCACTGTTGGCATTTAGGGGTTTGCATCATGTAAAACCTATTCATAACAGTCAATGGGCTCCTGAGAGGAATTACTCTCAAAACGTTAATATACTTTTTTTGTAACCTTTCTATTTAATAAAAAAGGAGACAACTTCAATTAGTGAGGAATATTCCATATAAATTAGATTATTTTAAAAGTTCCAGCAACACTAAAAGATATTTTTAGTAAATGAAAAACTGTCACTTTGACAACATTAGTGGCTTTTTAGTCTTTTTTTTCCCCCCCAATTTTAATACCTGATCACTTATTCTGTATGAGTCAAACCCACACTCATAATTTCTCACAACAACTAACAGAAACTATGCCTGCTGAGAAGATGAATAAGAAATATTCAGTATTTATGATCTCACTGCCACCAGCAGCTAAACAGCCAGCTATGTGGAAGCTGGAACTTGCCCCATACGGTCTGTATGTTGTGGATCCCTGGATCAGTGTAAGTGGGAATAACACCATGGAAGGGCAGAGAAGATGAGTAATCCACCTCATTGTCTTGTCAGAGGAAATCAGCACTGGTGACACTGGGTCAACCCTGCCAACACACTTACTAAGATGAACACACTAGCTGTTAGGAGGTTAAATCCCAAACCTTGCTGTCAGAAGAGGCAGAAAACAGATATTTTCCTAGCAGCACAGCCTTGGCATATCTTCCTTTCTCTTCCATCCTCCTGGCCTTTCACCAGTACCAGGGCTTGCAGACTTCCTTTCCTCTTATTCCCTAAAGGAATATTTAACTTGCATTTTAGCAAAAAGCTGTTGTTATTGTTATTATTATTATTATATACCGATTTATCAGTGAAATTCTTCAGAGGGAAAGCTTTTGTCATCCGTGAAACTGTGGCACAAAGAAACCTGGCCTTATCTTACTAATTACTCCAGTGCCTCCCCAAATCCTACCAAGCTGCTTGCTATTAATCAGTTAGAACAGTGTTGCCTGTATGGCAGTATAACATATGCCAGGATGAGATCTGTTTACAGAACTCTAGCTTTGGCAATGAGCAGGCAGATGCTGGTGCCAAGAGAAGCAGTCTTGCTGCAGTCTATCAGCTGGACCAGGGGCCAGCAGACACGTGAGATTTCAGGTGTTGGATCCAGGGGGCTGTGGATGCTGTGCCCACATCTACCTTCCCCACATTGTCCGTAAAATAACAGTGTATTTTGAATTAGCCTTGAGCCTAGAAGAAAATTACTGGGATAGATGTGGATAACACTATCAGGAGTATCAAACACTATGGTGCACATTGATGTCCCATGAAAAGAAAGAGGTAAGGGGTAGATAAAAGAGACTCTTTTACCCTTCCACCTGCCTACTGATTTTACATCTGCATCCCAGCAGTGCAAAAGAACTGAGAAAATCTTATTACAAAGTTGTTCTACTGTCATCACCCTGAATTTTCCCAGTGACAACATGTGGATTATACAAGGCCAAAAGTTATTCTGTCAATCCTATCCAACCAGCATCTTCTCTAGTGGAAACTGAGAAATGCACTAACAAGCTAATGGATCCAAGTCCCAAATCACTAAGTCCTAATGCAGTGACCTGTGGCCTGCTCTCTCTTTCTCAGAGGAGCACATGCGAGCTCTTATCAGATGGGGCAGTGTCAGTCTTGATTTATCTCTTTCAAGCAAATTCCTGCTTAAGGTGAATGACAATTTTGCCCCAAGAAAGGCTGCTGCAATTAAGGCAGAGAGCAAAGCAAGTATTCTTCTAAAAGGTAAGTGTCTAATGAGGAAAAAGCTGCAGACACTGATGAAGAAAGACAATAAGGTTACACTACAAGGTGACCATGATTTGTACCAAGTGCAGAATGAAAGGTCTGGAAGATAACTGCTGCCTTGGGGTGGGGATGAGGAAAAATATAAGAAACAAGAAATATCATAAGATCTTTCTCTTGAGATGTGCTTCTACTTTCTGGCAATTGACAACTTAGAGTGAAGATGCAGCTGAACTCATCCCTCTTCCCACTTGAGAATGTAAAAATATTTTAACAGTGGCAGGTCAGATGTTACAGCCAATCTGAAACCCAGGAAATTATTAGTATTGCTGCAATAGTAATACTATTGTCATGAAACAAGAGTCAGAGATATTAAGAGAGCTTGCCTACAGTCCATCAGTGGCAACACTAAGAAAAGAATCCAGAAAATCTTGTGGCAAATCATCTGCTTTGTGCATCATCCCATTTTCTTCCCCTAAAGGCAATGCTCTGTCAAAGGTATACTACATTCAGCAAGCAGACCTCAAGCAGCAGCACACAGTAATACCACAGTGGTTTTCCTTATTGTCTTCAATGATCAACATAATGTTGCCTTTTATTTTACACATACCTCTTTCCCATTCCAGTCTCATTATTTCCAGTCTGGAAAGACTCTGATTTTGCAAGAAAACACAGAAATCTTTCTGCTGACTCTAAATACAAGCTGGTATGAGTCTTTTGTAATGAAGGAAGAATGCCAGCTGGATGTATAAGGTTATCCTCTATTCAAGATATGGTGTTGGATCTTAAATATCCATCTGGACAGTCCCTGATGGGACTTCAGTTAAGAATTTATCCTAGCAACAGTATTCAGTAAGGCAGGGTATCTTTAAGCTCAAGCTCCAGTCCTAGCTTAGTAAAGCCTAAGTTGACCTACTAGCCAAGGAGTAAGAGTACTGTCAAGTCAGAAGTCAGCTGTACAACAATGCAGAGGGAGATGGCAATTCCTCATAAATCTGTTTTGTATTTTAGCATGCCATTAATCAACTCGTAATTAGGACAAAGCACAGGATGAAACTCTAGGCAGGCGCTGGTACTGCCCTTATTACCTGTGGACTGATTCTCTTCTCACTCTTGCTGGTGTTACATCAGTGATTTGCTGATGTTTCCCTGGTTTACTTTGCTACAGTGAGGATATGAATCTGGCCCAGAACTCTAATATCTGTTCTAATTTAATTTGTGTCTGTCTCCTCATGGGAGCTCTCATCTAGACACAACCCCCTTTGGGTCCTGTGCTATTTCCAAATATAGGACCTTTTCCCACTTGTGCTGGATTTGGTGGGAAGCCCACCTTACTCTAGCTCATTCACATGACTTGCACCATGTTTTAAGGTTACATTTAAGATGTTCCTCTCCTTTGCCTAAAGTCCATTTTAAGTGCATTGCTTGTTTTATTATTCTGTGTCATTTTCTTGCACATGAATCAATATATCATGAAGCTAGGCACTTTTACACATGCCAAGGCACTGTGCAGACGTTAATTCTCCTAGACCCCTGGGAGGTGAGTAAAATGAAGAGCATTATCAGCCTCTCTATCTAGGTCTTTGCAGTGCATTCCACAGCAGAGTAGGGACATGGCAGATTTTACGAACAGATAAACCAGGGCTGGGATTAAGGAGTGAACTGCACTAGGAAAAGGAAGACTGACCCAGAGAAATCAGCACATGCTTATTGCAGAAATGTGCATAGAAGCCATACCTCCGTGTACCATGAAGTTGTGCTCTCAACAACAGACTTTGGATGCAAGTTGGATGCTAAATCTAGGCCAGTGAATTTATGTAGACGAAGATCACTTCCTAATTCTACCCTGTGAGGGATACACCTTCAGAAAGCAGACAGCTCCAAAGATTTACAGAGAAGATTCCTTCTCTTTGTGGCCTATGAGGAACATTCTAGTGTGTTAAGCTACAGATGGATAGGTAGTGATTTGCCCAACATTAAGCATCAGAATGGGACAAAGAACTGTAATCAGAGAGGTTCTGGCTCTCAACATCAAAGTGCAACTCAGCACAGCATTACTATCGCAGTGGTATTCTCTTCTACATCAACAGATTCACATTTAATACATGTACATTCTTAAGCTCTTGCAAGGATAGACCTGTGAAATGACCCTATTGCAGCAAATCCCAATCTCACAGATGACACCACAGGACAACACTGTTCTGTGAGTAAACACCTGGGAATGTCTAAAGAACAAGCCCATGGCAGGACACAAAAAGTCATGGCATAACCTAGGGGTGAGAAATTGTTACAAGAGCCTTCTGTGCCCAAACACAAAGAACATGGGCTTGCTAGAGCCTGAAGCTCACACAACAGCATCTCACAGTTGTTAATTCTAGAGAACCAAGCTCAAACCCATGTATTGGCCATGATAGAGGCCAATCACAACATGAGGCAAATAATTTTAATATACTGCATATCATTGCAGTAATTCAAGACAAATCTCAGAAAATAATAGGACTTCTGCAAGAGTATTTTAATCACTGTGAAAATTATTCCAGTGAAGAAACAGCAAAATGATCTTAACAGCTTTTTAGTTGCCTGTCAGCCTTCGAATGAGAAACCCCAGGCAGGAGTCTGAGGAGGCCACAGCATCCAAGATGATGCTAGGGAATGCTGCAGTTCCAGCTGACTTCTCCCCACACATGAAGTCAAATATGGTTGTACAGACCAAGGCAGAGAACACAGCTACACGACATGGCATCAACACAAAATTTACATTTCCATTCCAGGGGACTAACTCCATTTGTTGTAAAACTGTTACACATGTGTGCACATACCACAGCTTCATTATAGCCTTTTCTGACTTCTAAGGTCTAGACTCTTATCTTTTATTATTTAAAATGAAAATCCTCAACACTTTTAATAGTATCTAACACTTCTACAACACTTCTCACCATTAAGTCTTAAAAGGCCTTGCAAAGGTTAGAGACATTATCTCCATTTTATAAAAAGGGAAACAAGCAAGGAGAGCAGATTTGCCCAGACCCACCAAGCAGAGCAGGAGCAGATACAGAGCTATGATCCATCCCCCTGTGTGTTCTAGTCCTGAGGAAATTAGCATTCCCTTTAATTGCATTTTTATTTCCTTTTAGAGAGCACATAGGAATATGTGAAAATGTAGTAGCAATTTTTTTGAAGTGCTTTTGGGGAAAAGGAAGATTTTAGTCACTCATTTCACAAATAAATTAATGCACATAGAAAAACACTCTTATGAATATAAAACACTGCATACTTTCCACTTTCTAGTCTATTTAATATTTGCTCAGAAACTCTGAATCAAATCAAATCCCTCAATTCAGTATTGTTTACAATTATTTCAACTCCAGTAGATGAGACAACACAGAGAGATTCTCTTCAGTTTGCAAGTGGCTGTGCTCTACTGATGTCACCTTCAACAACACTTTAGCAGGTCTTTGGCAGTCCTCTGCCACATCCAGCTCCTAATACTTTCTGAACATTGGTACCTATCAGTCTCCACTCCAAAGGGAAACTTGAATCAATTTACTGCATGTTTCTGACATGTATTTCGCAATAAAAACTTCAGAGATTTTGCTTACCAACTTAATTCTGCCTCAACATTAACAACATCAGTTACTGGTTACAGAGCAGTTTTGCATACATTCATATATACAGCTGTTACTATATATATATTTAGCTAAAAAGCAAATTTCATAAATGTATCAAGGCTTAGGACATAAACTTCCCTGCAAACTATCAACAAGGGCGACCACCAACACTGAGGCAGGCAAATACCACACAAATTAAAACTGGAAGGTCAAATAGCTGCTACAGTTTCCCTTTGAGTCACAGATACGAGGAACATGCATTCACTGAAACTTTCCCAGCACATTCCAGACACGAGGAATAGCTAACCCATGTGTGTCTGCAGTAATAGTAGACGTTTAACACTGAACACCAGATGAAAACAGATTTTCCCAGGTGAAGCTAGTGGGAGAGCTGGAGTAAGTAGGCAAGGTGTAATTATACTCACTGGAATTTGGCAAGAACACTAGATCAAATACACCTACCGGCTATGTTGAGGATACAGTGGTTTTTGGTCTTACTCAGCAGACAGCACGTAGTCCGTATGTGCAGTAACATACTGACTAGGTCACAGCACCTTGTGGGAGAGTTTTTAGTGAGTACTACGTGTATTAGCACACACCTACCAATATTTCAAATAGAATCTACTTAACACAACTTTGCATAAATATACATCAATTTGCATACGATTACATAAACACAGGGACATTTTCTCCGTGACACCCACTCCGTGCATTCAGTGCCTATGCCGCACACTCCACGCCTCCCGGGGGACCTCTCTTCCCTCTTCGGCTTCCCGCCCACCACCCCGACCCCCAGCACTCAGCGCTCACCGCTTCCAGGCCGGCTCGTCGCCATCCAGCCGCGCAGACACACACGAGGCCCAGTTCCTGGGCCGGCGGGGCAGCTCCAGGCGCCCGGCCCTGCTGCATGAGGACCCAGCCGTGGCGCGGGTCAGTTCCCGGCCCTGCTGTATAAGGACCCAGCCGTGGCGCGGGTCAGTTCCCGGCCCTGCTGCATGGGGGCCCAGCCGTGGCGCGGGTCAGTTCCCAGCCCGCCGAGGGGCAGCTCCCCGGGGAGCCCCGGCACCCTGAGGGGAGCGGAGCGCGGGAGGCTCGAGCTCGTGCCCGCGAAGGGAGCCACCTGCTCAGACAGGGCACGAGAGGCTCTCAGGGGCCTCAGGGGAATGGCCATTTAAAGGAGCTCGGCCCGAGGCTGTGGGGGGACGGCCCTTCCCAAGGGGGAGAGACCAAGGCTGTGCGTGCGGTACTTCCTCAGAGGAGCGCTGAGGTGTGCAGGCTTTGGTCCTCCGAAGGAGAGCAAGTTGCCCAGGATCTAGCTGACGAGAGGATGTGAAGATGCCGGTGACGGAAGGGGGGCTGGTCAGGCTCCTGTGAGTTTTGTGGCAATGGCGGGAGGAGGAAGGGTCAGGGCAGAGGGAGTGGGGAAGGGTAAACATGAGTGGGGTGTGTGAAGAGGCAGCAGTGCCCCTTGGTCAGGGCCTTTGGAGGGACAAGGGACAGTCATCTGTCTTCCCCCAGCGAAGAAATGAGAACAGCCCACCTCTCATGAGGATTAGCTGCTTCCTCTTCGAAAAGGGAGAATAATTACACTAGACTGTGCAGTAACGTTCCCCGTTAGGCCTGTAGACAAATCAGTTGCTCTATGAACGCTGCCCTATCTGAGAGTGTTCCTGTAGCTCATATGGCCACAGCCATGCTCTGTTTTGTGTTGCTGGAGGATTTGAGTCTAACCCTCACCTTGTAGAGCAGGTAGAAGGTCAAGGGAGTCTTTGTCATGTATCTGGAGCTCAGGGCCAGTACCTGTTTGTAAGCAATGTTTGTGTTTGAAATGCAGGGACAGTGAGAAACCCCAGCAGTCTGCTTCTGAGAAAGCAGTTCTGGAGGTCAGCAGATCGGAAATGCCATGACCAGGAGAAAAATGAATGAGGCGGGCTGTGGTCAGCAGGATGCTGATCATTCTGAGGAAAATGATCCTTAGGGTTACAGTGGTATCTCTAGGGATGCTGCAATGAGACAATAAAGTAGTTCTGGGCTGTTCCAGTGTGATTAAGATCAAGGTCTTGTAAAAACACTGGTTTTGTGGTTAAGGTCTCAGGCAGTGGCTCAGCAGCGGTGGCTATAGTTCCTTGTCCCTGACTGACACTAGACAAACGGCAAGGCTGTTCATTTCTGTTTCACTTGCATATCTACAGAATTTCTACTATGACAGTTAAATCGGGGATGTCTCTTCCTATGTAAATGTACAGCATCTAGCACAGTGATGATCGGTCATTATGAGTGGCATTCAAAAAGGGACTCCATTTTTTTGTGTGAGGAAATGTAATTTAATCACACAAAACTTTATAAATGATGATGTTATTTATTTTGTGAGAGATGAAGGGGCAAAAACGGAAAAAAATATTCATACATAGAAATCCTTTAAATTGCAAGATTTCCAAATCCTTGTACTAGGGAGCAGTAGATATATAAAGGGCACTGTTGAGTAGTATTAAAAATAGTTTCAGTACTCGTTGCCTGTAGAAGTCTCTCACGACCCTGCAAATGATTTCTCTCTCTACTGATTTTGTCCTTTTCCCATTCACTGAGCAATGATTATTTCCCATGCTTTTAAGTGAAGATTAAATTAGATTGGTTATTTTTGTTTAACAACAACAACCTCAATGCATGTTGTGCTTTTTATCCTGCAAAAAGAGCTTTGTTTATTCCCTGGCATTGGAGATGATGTCAGCACAGCTCCTGGAAGAGCAACTGCTGTTAGCTAATTGTTGGCTGCTTCACAACTAGCAAAGGCAAGAATGAAACCAAGGTAGATTTGCAGGCCCTACAGAACATAATTTGTGCTTACATTCAGTGACATAACTTGCTTCATCCCAATACAGTAGCACAAATTAGGCATAAAATGGTTAATATATAACCCCTGTGTATTAAGATGGCTTTTAGAACTCGATACTCTTCTGTTCAGTAACAATCATAGTCATATGTAGACAATTCCTGGTTTGGGGGTTTAGGGCTGCAACTTTTGAATAAATTATGAGATTATCTGAAAGGATAAGCCCATTTAAACAGTCTGTCAGAGGTTTGCACATGGGGTTGATTTTTGTCACTTCACGTAAGAGCAAGGAAGTGTATTTTTGTTTATTTTGTTGGGATCATCATTCATCCATCTAGGACCTTATCAATCTAACACATGCTTCCTGTTCCCACTGAAGTCAGTGAGACAGACCCTGAAACGAGGGCAGAAGATGAATCCTGTGAAGATAGAAGAAAATGTATTCCTTAATTCCTGCTGGCAGCAGTTCATTATGTCATGCAGAGTGCTAAGGTCTAATTGCACAAAGATGGCCAGCCCTTATACAGGAGTTTATCTATTCTGGCAGACTAGTAACTAGGAGGATGGTGACTTCTCAACCCTGCAGTCCCATAAGCCAAAGGGTTAATTTTTATTCCTGCTGTGGTTTCTCAGACTGTCTGCTTTGATGGAATCCGCATTCAGATGCTCCAGCAGTGAAGAAGAGGGCAGGTTTTTCCCTTCCAGGTTTTCATTATGTTGCAGTTTTCATGATTTTCCAGGGCTGCTGGGTTCATGAAAATTAATGCAATTCTGCCAGACTGTTTCCTTCGCTTCTGATGTGCCCTGATGCATTATGAAACCATTCAAGGGACTGAAATTTCCCTTCCACTGAGTTCAGACCAACAGAGTTTGATTTGTGCTGTTTCCAGAGACTTCTTTATGACTCTGGTGTTGTTCAAAATAGCCCAATGGAATTTATAAATTGCAGGAGTCTTCTATACTTGGGACCCTTCCCTCCAAAGCTTCGTCGTATTTGATGGCATCAGCTCACTTTGCTGGGAAGTGTTACATGCATTCAACAGGCAGGTTTTCTGGATATGTCTGTTCTGTAGAATTTCAAAAGTTGTTGTCCTTCCTCTTCCTGGGCAAGGAGAGGGAAACAGATAGTGGATTGATTGGAGTTTTCAGAGACAACCAGAGACTGAAGCAATTGGTGTAATAACAAAATACTTTCTTCTCTGATGTATACTTTTAAGTCCTCCAGTGATGGCATCTCAGCTGATGGTAAGCTCAATTTTAGCTGGAGGAATTTCCACTGCAGCCTTGGGTTTATTGATTGCTATAAAGTAGTTCTGTATTTCAGAGAAAATCTTCTGTCAGGCACTCATAGTTTGGATTTCTTGTTTATGTCATGCCTGTGTCTCATGGCAAGAAAAAGTAAACCCTGAAAAAGAGAAAAGTTGATTTTGAATGTAAAGAAGCATGAAAAATCAGGACTGAGGTTGATCATGTGTACTAGAGTGGTATAAAGGTTTCACTAAGAGCTGTCAAGTAAACCCAGGTGAGAAGGTGTTAATCCTGAATGTAAAGGTCATTGGGAGCTATGAGCTGTGCTCAAGATAAGCCAATATCTATACATTGGCATGCCATGAAGACACATCCTGAAAGGCCAGATGAGCATGGTGATAAACTTTTATTTTGCTATTTTCATTTTATGTGGTGAATACATAGGCACCATCTGGTACCTTTTCCCTCCTTTTTTTTTTGTGGTGTATAGGTGTAACCAAGCCCAAGTCCAACCAGGTAGTAGTGAAAATGGGGGCACAGTGCAGGCTTTGCACAGGAGGCTCTCACCTGGCACTNCCAAATCCTTGTACTAGGGAGCAGTAGATATATAAAGGGCACTGTTGAGTAGTATTAAAAATAGTTTCAGTACTCGTTGCCTGTAGAAGTCTCTCACGACCCTGCAAATGATTTCTCTCTCTACTGATTTTGTCCTTTTCCCATTCACTGAGCAATGATTATTTCCCATGCTTTTAAGTGAAGATTAAATTAGATTGGTTATTTTTGTTTAACAACAACAACCTCAATGCATGTTGTGCTTTTTATCCTGCAAAAAGAGCTTTGTTTATTCCCTGGCATTGGAGATGATGTCAGCACAGCTCCTGGAAGAGCAACTGCTGTTAGCTAATTGTTGGCTGCTTCACAACTAGCAAAGGCAAGAATGAAACCAAGGTAGATTTGCAGGCCCTACAGAACATAATTTGTGCTTACATTCAGTGACATAACTTGCTTCATCCCAATACAGTAGCACAAATTAGGCATAAAATGGTTAATATATAACCCCTGTGTATTAAGATGGCTTTTAGAACTCGATACTCTTCTGTTCAGTAACAATCATAGTCATATGTAGACAATTCCTGGTTTGGGGGTTTAGGGCTGCAACTTTTGAATAAATTATGAGATTATCTGAAAGGATAAGCCCATTTAAACAGTCTGTCAGAGGTTTGCACATGGGGTTGATTTTTGTCACTTCACGTAAGAGCAAGGAAGTGTATTTTTGTTTATTTTGTTGGGATCATCATTCATCCATCTAGGACCTTATCAATCTAACACATGCTTCCTGTTCCCACTGAAGTCAGTGAGACAGACCCTGAAACGAGGGCAGAAGATGAATCCTGTGAAGATAGAAGAAAATGTATTCCTTAATTCCTGCTGGCAGCAGTTCATTATGTCATGCAGAGTGCTAAGGTCTAATTGCACAAAGATGGCCAGCCCTTATACAGGAGTTTATCTATTCTGGCAGACTAGTAACTAGGAGGATGGTGACTTCTCAACCCTGCAGTCCCATAAGCCAAAGGGTTAATTTTTATTCCTGCTGTGGTTTCTCAGACTGTCTGCTTTGATGGAATCCGCATTCAGATGCTCCAGCAGTGAAGAAGAGGGCAGGTTTTTCCCTTCCAGGCTTTCATTATGTTGCAGTTTTCATGATTTTCCAGGGCTGCTGGGTTCATGAAAATTAATGCAATTCTGCCAGACTGTTTCCTTCGCTTCTGATGTGCCCTGATGCATTATGAAACCATTCAAGGGACTGAAATTTCCCTTCCACTGAGTTCAGACCAACAGAGTTTGATTTGTGCTGTTTCCAGAGACTTCTTTATGACTCTGGTGTTGTTCAAAATAGCCCAATGGAATTTATAAATTGCAGGAGTCTTCTATACTTGGGACCCTTCCCTCCAAAGCTTCGTCGTATTTGATGGCATCAGCTCACTTTGCTGGGAAGTGTTACATGCATTCAACAGGCAGGTTTTCTGGATATGTCTGTTCTGTAGAATTTCAAAAGTTGTTGTCCTTCCTCTTCCTGGGCAAGGAGAGGGAAACAGATAGTGGATTGATTGGAGTTTTCAGAGACAACCAGAGACTGAAGCAATTGGTGTAATAACAAAATACTTTCTTCTCTGATGTATACTTTTAAGTCCTCCAGTGATGGCATCTCAGCTGATGGTAAGCTCAATTTTAGCTGGAGGAATTTCCACTGCAGCCTTGGGTTTATTGATTGCTATAAAGTAGTTCTGTATTTCAGAGAAAATCTTCTGTCAGGCACTCATAGTTTGGATTTCTTGTTTATGTCATGCCTGTGTCTCATGGCAAGAAAAAGTAAACCCTGAAAAAGAGAAAAGTTGATTTTGAATGTAAAGAAGCATGAAAAATCAGGACTGAGGTTGATCATGTGTACTAGAGTGGTATAAAGGTTTCACTAAGAGCTGTCAAGTAAACCCAGGTGAGAAGGTGTTAATCCTGAATGTAAAGGTCATTGGGAGCTATGAGCTGTGCTCAAGATAAGCCAATATCTATACATTGGCATGCCATGAAGACACATCCTGAAAGGCCAGATGAGCATGGTGATAAACTTTTATTTTGCTATTTTCATTTTATGTGGTGAATACATAGGCACCATCTGGTACCTTTTCCCTCCTTTTTTTTTTGTGGTGTATAGGTGTAACCAAGCCCAAGTCCAACCAGGTAGTAGTGAAAATGGGGGCACAGTGCAGGCTTTGCACAGGAGGCTCTCACCTGGCACTATTTGGTACTTCAGTTATGTGCAAAATATGGCCAAAAGGTAACTTACCTCTATTCCCCATTCCTGTTCTCTCCTAACCAAATTGCTGTAAGGACAGATACAAATTCCAGTGTTTATCTCCTTATAAACTCAAAAATAAAGATTGAAATGGATAAGGGATCTCATCTAACTCCCTGTTCATTTCTTAGTCATTTCCTCAACAGCTCCAGAACACTCTTTGGACTTTTCAAGTATGTAAATGAGCCAATTCCTGTCTCTTCAGGTATTTCCAAGTAGGCATCACCACCTATTCTAATGATTATCTGCCTATTCTGTGCTGTGACCACCTTCTCATTCTGCTGGGACATCTCATACTGTTTAGCAGTGTGGGAATAGCAGGGTGCTTATGACATACTGACATCTACTTACATCTTGCAGCTGAAAACCCTGGTTCTGCAGAGAGAAAATAGCTGTAATTTCAGATATGAATGCATAAAAATTCTTGGTGT
>VYZU01019350.1:0-26781 GCA_013401355.1 Ceyx cyanopectus | reverse complement strand
AATTCCCCTCTTTCCGCGGGGACATCCTGACGGCAGTGGCAGGAGGTCGTGGCTCGAACCGATCCCATTGGCTGTCACCTTGGATAGCCCCGGCGGGGCAGATGCTCCTGCTGGGCAGGCGCAGTGCCCGGCGCTGTCGCTACGGCAACGCTGGGACCGGGGACGGGAGAGGGGGCTTGACTAGCAGTCGAAAGCTGCCACATTGCCTCAGCATTAACAGAGTCTTTAATAAACGCTTAAGAGGCAGCCTCACAAATGAGTTATGACAGTTTATGCAGAGAATCAGGTCTCCCCCACGCTCCTTCCGCCCTTCTCCTTTAAAGGGCCCACAGCCTGGACAACTTTGACATAATTTTGCAATAATTATCACTTGAAGAATTTCCACGCTGGAGTGGACGTCAGAACCCATCATGTCAGCCTGGCAATAAATGCTGACCAGCAATCCCAGTCCTTCCCTCCCCCCACCACTTTTTTTCTTTGCTTTTCCCATTTAGGCACCAGTGCCAGTGGTTTAACTCGCTCCCTTGCCATTGTAACCTCGTTGTAGGTGAACCTTTTCCATCTCATTTTTGCATCTGCTTTCGGTGTCTCTCGAGCAGGGAATGGACAAGCAGCAGCTCCCGGGCGCTTCAATCCCGTTCAGGTGAAGCAGGAACCTGCAGAGGCCATGGGATCATCATCTGCCACCAGTCAGGACTCCTTGCAGGAGCACAGCTTGGACCTGAGTGTCAAGGATCATGGGTGAGAGAAGTTTCCAGGCTGGCACACTCAGCTGGTACACTCAGCTCCTGTCCAGCATCAAGCTCTTGAGAAGTTTCCATACCTGTAGTGTCAGAGGACACAACATGTTGATGAAACTTTCACAGTGGCTGAGTTGGATGCCCCCAGACTGGAGGCAGAGAGGCTCTCTCTACTCCCCCTCAAGTGCATGTTCTCCAGATGGGTTTTTTTAGGGGCTCACAGGCACCTACTGACTCCTTGACAAGAGCCTCTCCCCTGTTGTGCTCCTCTCTGAGAAACAAGCCTCTGGCAAAGCTCCTTCTTTTACTTAGCCCTGCTGTGGGCAGCAGGAGCTGCTGGAAGGCTGCTGCAGCACCACACTTCAGCACACTTGTAGCAGGAGCATTTGCCCAGGGCATTGAATCAGATCTGAGAGGAGCCTTCCAGAGGAAGTGGGACACACAGAACAACTGGGTGCCAGGCTAACTCCAGTCTGGGCCTGGCACGTGCTAACCTATAGTGATGGTGATGAATCTCTGCACTCATGCAGATGTGAATGCACCCATGGCAGTGTGGCCCCAGTGTCCAGCACCCATGGCAGTGTGTCCACTGTGTCCAGCACCCGTGGCAGTGTGTCCACTGTGTCCAGCACCCATGGCAGTGTGGCCCCAGTGTCCAGCAGATCTGCTGAGAGTATGAGAGTTTGGGGACTGGCTTGTGTGGAAAAACTGCAGAGGAGCTGGTACTGGGCATAAGTGAGTTCACTCCACTCCCACCTTTGTATACATGCCTTTCCACACCTGAGTTTGGTTCTCAGTTAGTTGGCTACAGCTGTTATAGGTGCCTGTGAAGCCCTGAGGTTGCTTTTCAGCCTGCTTGGCTGTGGCCATAAGGATTGTTTCTCTGCCCTCTCCTCTGCTGCCCTGGGGGGCTCTGTTAAGCCTTCCATCAGCATCCCCCCTGAGCTTAGGACAGTTCTAACAGGGTGAAGTAGAACCTAGGCTGATAGTATGATGGTGGGAACACTGGGGAAGAGGTCTGGAGTGTTTAATAGCTGAAAGAACTACATTCTGCAGACTTGGGCCCCTCTTCACCTCCATCTTGGCTATCCCAAGTGAAGGGGTCTGGCCTGCCCAGGGGAGGAGGGTGGGCATCATTCTCTTCCTCCAGATGCAGCAGGTGAGGAGTGAGGCAGCTTGAAGGGAGCAGGATTAATCTCAGTGCTCACAGTCCCTGTGCACATCTTAACTAAACCCTGTTGGTTTGTGTGTTCCAGTAATGAATCAAATGGCCACACAGTCTCAGCAAATTCATCTCTTTTATCCTCGCTTATGAATAAGGTAAGAGCCATCCATCAAACTCCTTTCAGTGCCCCCACCAAGAGAAATTAAAGCTGCAATGGTGGGAGGGGGGGGGCAGAGATGCGTTTGTTTTTTAATGTTTTCCCTCTAATAAGATGAGTTTGTACCATTTAAATTTTGAGACCATTTTTCATCGGGTATAATTTCAGAGCCACTGCTTACGAATTAATTTAATGAACTGGCTGAAGAAATATATTGCAGCCTCTGACACCTTTTTTTTTCCCTCATCCTTTCTAGACAGAGGAGGGCTCCAGAAGATTTTTTTTTTTCATTTTATTTCCAGAAACTGGCAACTTCTCTCTCTCTTTTTATAGTTACTCATTTTGTTTATTTACTTAAAGCCATTTTCTTTCATTGGGGGAGGGGGAGGAGAATAATTTGTTCTTATGAAAGAGAAGAAAAAAAAATAATTTTGAGCCAAAATCATCAATTTCTGTCTTTCTGCCTTGAGTAATGGTGTCCAACAGAGTCCCCTTCACCACGCTCTAGAATATCTATTTTAGATAATGCACAGTTTCTTTTTCCTTACTTTTTTTCCCTGAAATGATACATCATCTCAAATATATATTTCCCTTTCACATGATAAATTCTACTGTACCAAGATTAATTTTGCTGCGGAGTACAACTGCAGGAGAGATGAGGGCAGCCTTTGAGCCATGCTTTAATATTCTCCTGTGTGCTGGGTTTTGCAGGCATGGCTGTTGCCATCCCCTCGGCTCTGGGCGTTACATGCATCAAGGCCATATAACCCTCAAGAGAGGGCAGAGTGACTTTGCCTAGTAATCTCCTGCCTCCTTTCTGTCTCATTTCATTACTCTTTTTTTCCTCTGTGTTGTTTAATTCCTGCATTTATCCTTATGCCACTTGTCTCCTCCGTTGGCTCTCTGTTACACTTAGTTTTTGATGTTCCCCTGTAAAATTAATTTCTTGTTGGTTGCTGCTTATTGTCCCTTTAGTGACTCCAAATATGCAGCTCTTTGTCTGGGGAGTCAATCTATCAAGTCTGGGGTCCTGAGTCATTCTGATGTGCCCCAGTTCTGTTTCAATAGGTACTTTACTTGAAAATCTCCTGGAGTATAGCAGATTTAAGCATATGCTTAGAAATAAACATTTGTTTATCTGCAGCCCTGCATAGGATTCTTTTTGTTGGGCAAAGTGAGTGTAGCACAGGTACAAAATCGAGTTCTTGGGGTTTGTTCCTTTTCTAAAGAAGGAATGGGATTAACTGATGATCTAAACCAGCAAAGAGTAGAGCCCACTGATTTGAAGGAGCCTATTAAAGACTTAGGATTGCAGAGTCCAGCTCAGGAACACATCACCCTTGCCTCTCCCTCTTGCCTGCACGTAATTTGTGTTCGTGGAGGAATCCTTTGTTATTTGCCTGGGAAAAAAAAAAAAAAAAAAAAAAAAAAAACCTTTGGAGAAACTGAATGCCCAGCAAACACCAATGGGAAAAGACAACCTGAATTTCTGAGTCCAGCCAGAAAGAGTTGCAGTCTCCACATAGCAGCAGGGGCTTTACCTTCAGGGGGCATTAAGAAAGCCTCAAATAGCCAGGGTTCCTGTAGCCTATTGCAGTTTATTTAGGGGGCTGTCAGCCTTAATTAACTGATATTTATAAAGGCTTAGAGATCCTCAAGTGTGTGTGTGGGGGGGGTTATAATGCAAGTATTGGGCCCAATCCTGCATTTTATTCATGCTGTGAAATTTACTTTTGTTACTGGAGGTAACCGAGAGCACAACAAAGCCAGAAAGGGTCTGGGAAATTGTGCATTTATTCTGAAAGAAAACTTTCTCTCTAAGCACTCTTGAGTAACTTCTTTTTTCTACCCTGCACATCATACCCCCGGACCTTTAAACTTTCTCTACGTAGAAAGCTTTTCACACAATGCAAATTGTGAGTCCAAGTCCCACTCTGTGGAGGGCATGTCCATTTAACACAGAAAGTGACATCATTTCTCTATTGAAGTTAGTAAGAATTTTCCAGGAACTTTAGTGCAGATGGAATTTTTCCCCAGTTGAATGAGATTTCCCCTTTCCCACCCCCAAACGTACATGATAGTCCCTTTAAAGGAGACATTCTTGTGGCTGGGATAAGAGGATTCTAATTAAACTCAGGCTTACCACTTGTATCACGAGGTGTGTAGTGAGCCCAGCATTTTGTTGGAGCTGCACTGGGCTGTTGTGTTTCAGCCTGTCACCTTTTCCACACTCCAGCAGGGTATGTCCCTCCTCACCTGTTTCCTCACGGACAACATGGACATGATGCTTCACTGCTTTACCCAAGATTAGATAGCACTTTGTGATAGGTGGGTGTAGGATGCAGCTGGGTGAAGTGTTACTGAGTTTTGCTGGGGCAGCCTGAGCAGACTTCTTGTGTTCTTGCTTAATCTTTGAAGACACAGCTTTGTGTGGGACAGCCCTGAGAGGATCCGGACTGGCAGCGTCCACGGCTGTGTACTGGGCTTCATGCATTGTCTGTGTTCTTCTTGCAGATGTCCAAGACCAGTGCCAGCCTTGGCAACCTGTTGAACATTAAGACAGAAGGAGATGGCAGCCAGGCTGGGGCTGGAGAGCCAACACAGTACTTGGGCAAGGCAGTGAAGGCTCTTGTCCAGGAGAAGCTCTCTGAGCCATGGAAGATGTACCTGCGCCGGTAAGGACAGCATGGAGCTGGGAGCAGAGGAAAGGGAAAATCTCTCCTCTCTAAAGTGTCTGGCTCAGGAGCTCACACTTGAATGCAGACTTCCATTGAATTTAAAAGCCTCATTCTGTGACATACTAATCACCTCCTGGAGTGTATTTAGTCCTCAGGCCCAGTTAGCTGCAGCAGGTGCTACTGTCCTGCAAGATATACCTGTCCACATGGAATTCTTCTGCAAAGGGATTTTGGGAACCAGCTGCAGGCACTGATCCTCACACAGTACTGTTGGCCTTATCTTAGGCTCCTCTTCATGTCCCCAGTCTGCAAGGCCAGGGCACCCACTGGCTCTCAGCACTGAACTGACCCACCAGAGGTGTAGAACCACCTCTGGTTATTACACACTGATCACAGGAGCCTTAAAATGCTTGCTGTGGGTTTCCTCTGATCACAGGAGCAGGCCACTGGAACAAAGGAAGGAGTTTATGGGAACTGGGATGGTTTCTGCTGGTTTTGTTGTCGAAAAGAATGAAATGAAAATGGAACAGATACAAAACTCACCCACACACAGACACATGCACATACATGCCCAGACAGACACATGCTTTGAGCACACACAGATACACCCAGGCAGACAGACAGTTGCCTACAAATGCCTGTGGACACGTTGTAAATCACAGGCTTGAATGGAGCAGACTGGACAGTCTTCTAGTCCACCTGCCCCTGGCCACTGCATCCTTCCCTGCAGTCCATCTGTGCTGTGGCCACAGGAGCTAGAGTGCTGCCAAGCACTGTGCCTCTTTTCTCATCTCTGGGAGCATTATTCTACCACCTAATACACTTCACTGTCCATTTTTTTTTTTCATGGTATGTTGCCCAAATTTCCCTTTTTGTGATTTTGTTGCAGTTCTCCTGCTTCTGTCCCCTCCTACCACAGCAGATAATTCCTCTCTGCATTCCTCTCACCCCCTTCAGATAGTCACAGATTTTTAACATACCACTTAATCAAGCTTTTTTTTTTTTTTTTCTTGGTCTAGGTCACCCTGCTCTGGCAGGGAAATTGGACTAGATGATATTCCTAGGTCCCTTCTAACTCCTGCCATTCTATGATTCTTTCCTTCCCTTGATCTGACTCTTTAAATGATTCCCCTCAGCCTGCTGATCGTTGTTCTTGAAGCTCCCTGAGCAGCAGCAGAATGGGGCTCCCTCCTGCACCACCACAGCAGACAGCACAACCTTTCTGGCCCTGCATATGTAGCTCACTATTGCTCTGCCTTGTTTGCATCTCTAACATATAAGTAGCATGGTTACCATCCACTGCTTCACAGGATTGCTCTTCATGGTGTTCTCCTGTGTGTGAAAATACCCACCCTGTCCCCCAGATGCTTTAGCTGAGTGTTTCCAAGTAGGACTCTTGTGTTCTGAGCCTTCTGCCTTGTCTTGCAAGACCTTGCTGTTATTTTTCTCCTCTTGCACTGGTGTTGCCAACTCCTCCCAGTTTAGTATCTTCTGTGAATTTCATTAACACGCTGTTTACTCCTTCTCCCAGATTACTAATGAAGATGTTAAATAAGCTCAGACCTCGCCAAAGTCATCCTTGCAGCATTCACAAGATACCTCCTCCCAGCTCAATATGTTGCTGTTTGTCATTAGCCTTTGTTTATGGTCCTTCAGCCAGTTTTCAATCCATGAGGTAGCATTCACATCCAGGCCAATGGGAATTAATTCTAAGCATATATGAGACTGTATCAAAACGCTTTACTAAAATCCAAATATATTGCATCCCTTCATCCACTAATTTTGTAATTCTATCAAAAAAAGCAATTAAATTTGTCTGGCGAGATTTATTCTTTATAATCCTGATGCTGTTTATTGCTCATGGTTCCTTTATCCTCTAGATGTTTAATGATTTTCTCTTCCCTCTTAATATTTGTTCCATTACTTTAGTGGAAGGAGAAGTTAAGACTAGAGGTATGATAATTGCCAAAGATCACTTGTCCTTTTTTTTTTTTACCCCTGAAAGAATCAGTACCTAGTTTTTATATTCTTTTTTTTCCCAATGTCTTAGTACCTCCCTCTTCTCTATGGCTTAAAAAAAAAAGCAAATAGCAAATAGTAATGCAATCAGTCTGAGAGTTAATTTCCATTGCACTTCAGGACATACGTTATCTGGACTGGCTGATGTGTGCATATTTACATTTTCCAACCAGTCCCTTTATCTGCTTTTCTGGAAGATCTTTATTTTATCCCTAGTTGTCCCCTTTGTCTTTAGTTTTCCCGTGCAAAGCAAATTTTGTAGGGCAGGTGTTTTTGGCTCATCATGTCTCATTTTCATTGGGCCTTCTAAGTACAGTACCTCTTGTGCCTGCTAAAATCACCCCTTGAGCTTGCAGTAACTTGGTTTCTTATCTCTTACCACACCTTTACTTGCCTTCACCTCCTCCCTGAAAGCCTCAACTGACTGTAACTATTCTATATCCACTGACCTTCCTCCTCCAGTACAAGTTTTCTTCCTTTTTCCTTTACCATCAAATTGTTAGGAGATCCCTCCTGGGAGCACACAGGCTGCTGTTTGTTTCTTGCTTTCCTGCTCATCAGAGCAATTGTAGTTTGTTGTATCTTAATTATGCAAGATTCCCCTGTTAACTTTCAGATCCTTCCTGCCGGTGTTTTTAACTTCATTTCTTGATTCCCTGTGATTCTGGAGTTTCCTGAAATCACATGCATTTGTGCTACTGTTGTTAAAGACAGAGAAGGTCAGCAGTGGAAACCCTGCTAAAAATGGGAGTTTCTCAGCTGGGGAGACACTGCTCCTGTTTTCAGATCCAGCTAACAGGCAGTAATCAAGCAACAGTGCCAGCAGGGATGGTGACATTAGAAAGCAGAATGGGAGTGGAGTTGAGAAACAAAAATGTTGATTCCAACACCACTTCTCCTCTGGGACCTTCCCTAAGATGCCTGCTTGTCTGCTTTGGCCAGGTTTGGTACCAAGGACTTCTGTGACGCCCAGTGCGACTTCCTCCATAAGGTGCATTTCCACTGTGTGGTGGAGGAATGTGGAGCCCTGTTCAGCACCTTGGATGGAGCCATCAAGCATGCCAAGTAAGTAGGAGAGTCCTGGGCAACCTGGAGAAAGCTCTACACCACATGGTGTGGGATGAGCAGGACCCTGCTGAGGAGCTGTGCTCAAGAGCAGGACCGTGGGCAGTCCCGAGGGCAGCAGGGTGGGCACCCGTGTGGCTCCTGGGTAAAGGGGCTCAGCTGGATGTCTGCAGAACACTGGGTCCTCTTCAGTTTACTTTCAAAATAAACACACTTGTGAAGAAGTGTTGGCAAGGCTGAGAATTGGGCAGTTGTGTTTTTCCACAGCCTGCTTGACTGACTGTGCTCTCAGAGTGCACAAACACACCATGCAAAGAAAGAAGAAAATATGGGAGGGATAGAATCCTGTAAACCCAGCTTACCACTGGATACAGGCTTTTTTTGGAGTAGGCAGCTCCCAGTAACTGCAGTGCAGAAAGATTTTACTGTTCTTTGGCTTGTCCTGACAAACTTCTTTTAACAGGTTATCTCTGGCCCCTAGTTTGGATGGTTTTGCTTAAGAACTTCCCATCGTGTGAATGAGGATCTTGAAATGAAGTTGGCAAACTGTCCTGCTCAGCAGCAACCTCCCTCTCACCTGGCCATGTTCTTCTCTTGTCCTTTTGTCATTTCACATCCTTTGGAAAGTAGCAGGCAGCCCAGAGTTTGGTAGCCAGACCTTAGGGTAGAGATCTGTCCTGTGTAGGCTGTGCAGCATGCTCAGAACTCTAGCTACACTCCCACTCTACAGTGAGGGACCAGCAAAGGAATGGTGAGATACTGGAAATCTTCCCTATTGCAGATTTCTACAGAGCACAATCTGCAGTTCAGAGCCACACCAAGCTCCTTTTAAAGGCAATGGAAGATTTGCCTGAGTAAAGTATGGACGTGGCCTTCAGCAGCTGACCACAGGACTGATTCTGAAGGGGTTCAAGAGGAGGGAGATGTTGCAGGTTTTAAGACAGCAAGATGTTAGCACCATTGGTCTCTGGCATTGGATAGTTTCCTGGGGTTCACTACAACAAGCTACTGGAGAACAGAACAGCCACGGGGAGCTGCCCTCAGGCACCTTGGTCTTGCTGACTGCAGCAGTTCTGGCCTCCCTCTGATTTCAAGATGGTTTTGCTCTCTCCAGCCCTCACACTGAATTCCCTTCTCTTCACAGACAAGCTAAGAGGCCCTTAAATCTTTCTTTTTCAGAGTGCCATTAGGATTTACCCTCAACTAATTTGTTTGCAGACTCCTGCCACATTCTTGATGTTTAATCAAGTTCTGTGCAATGATCAGGAGTTTATAGCTGAATGACTCTTGTCTTTTTTTTTTCCAGTTTTCACTTCAGAACTGAGGGTGGAGCTGTGAAAAGTAACTCTGAGTCCTTCTCAACTACTGCTGAGAGCAAGGCTTCCCTGGCCCCTTCATCACCATCTGCTACTTCTGTCAGCATGGCAAGTGCTCCTGCCCTTGACGTGCCCACTCCAAGCCCAGCTACTGTGCCCTCTGCCCCTACACTGCTCGCTTGGAAGCAGCTGGCTTCAACTATACCCCAGATGCCTCAGATCCCAGCATCAGTGCCTAACCTGGCAACTTCACCCTTGGCAACGACTTCCCTGGAGAACGCCAAGCCTCAGGTCAAACCTGGATTTCTCCAGTTCCAGGAGAAGTAAGTTGAGGGTGTTGCTTGCCTCCTTATGTCCTCTCCAGTCTTGCCATCCCCTCTCTGCTGCTCCTCAGACCTGTGGCACTGTGTCTGTAGTGGCACAAAGACACCACCTGTCTAGAAAGTACTCGGTGCTCCTGGTTTTGAAGTGAATGTTCACAAAGTAATTCACATACCTAAGTAACATACCTTTCTGAGCTTCTAAAGCATTAAAGAAGTTTCACAGGGTTGCTGTCACATTGGTGGTATTTGTGACATAGACAGAAAGAGGCCCAGAAGTTCTGTGGTTTACAGGAGGACACAGCAGTCCAGCATGAGGTGTTACAGCTCAGTTACTCAGGCTGGTGGAGCATCAGTCTCTGGGTGTATATTGACAGTCATTTGTCTGCTTCCAAAGGAGTGCATTAATTCCATTCCACATATCACTGGGTACAGTGCTTTGCATCCAAGAGATCAATGTTCAGCTACCTCTGCTGTGACCTCTCTTTGTGCAGTCAGAAATCCATGGAATGGGTGTGGGGGGAGTAAGGTACCAAAACTATTTAGCTGATTAAATGGGCTGCTTCTGATTCTGTCTAATCAGGGGAAGCCCGGGCATCTTGAGTGCCCAAGAGTTTAATTTCAGTTACACCAAACTGAGATGGGAGAAACCATCTGAATTCATGGAGGTCCATACAGGCAGAAAGGGAGAAACAGCATCTGTCCAGATCTTGAGAGAGCTTTAAGTTGGAAGTGTGGCCCTCAAAGACTCCAGAACCCAACATTCATTGCTGTATTTTAATAACCTTATCAAGAAAGTGTCCTAGCTTGGTGGAATTGCAGTAGTGTTGCCAGCATCAGTTTCACTGAAGAGGATGGTGGTGATGGGAAATCTGTAGACCATGTTTGGAACAGAGGCTTCAGCTGGGCTCCCCTTGAGTTAAATTTTGGCAAAGAAACAAACGTGTGAAATAAGTGAGGGTGACGACTGGGTTTTGGATGTATTCCAGTGATCCCTGCCTGGCAACAGACTGCAAGTATGCCAACAAATTCCACTTCCACTGTCTCTTTGGGAACTGCAAATATGTGTGCAAAACCTCTGGCAAAGCAGAATCCCACTGCCTGGACCACATCAACCCCAACAATAATTTGGTGAATGTGAGAGACCAGTTTGCTTACTACTCACTACAGTGTCTCTGTCCAAACCAGGTAAGAGCCAGTCACAGGCAGGGGTCTGACCCCAGCTCGGGGGGGGCAGAATGGGGAAGAGCAAGTAGATGGCTCAGTTGGAACTGAGGCCAAGAGCTTCATTCCTAGAACCATGGAGGGGGGTGGTCTTAATTACAGGGCCTGGCAATAAGTTTGGTTTCCAGCACATTGAAAACTGGCAATGCTTTTGTGTATCTTTCATTTGGGTGAAGTGGAGAAGGCAACTAGAAAGCTCAGACACACACAAGATGAAATGAAATCCCTGGAGACATCCCAGGTGGGGCTTGAGGAGGCTCTGAGCAACCTGCTCTAGTTGCAGGGGGGTTGGACTAGATGAGCTCTAGAGGTCCCTTTCAACCCAGGCATCTCCAGGATTCTATGACTGCCAAGGAAAGCCATTTGGGGTTGGGATGTGCCAGTGTGGAACTGTGCAATGTGCCAGCAATACAGAGTACCTGATGAGGTGCACTGCAGCTCAGGGAAGGGAAAAGGCTGTGATCTAGATTATCAGCTCAGGGCTCTCATGCCTTGGAGGGGCAGGATTAGCAGCTGGCAGAGGAGAGCACGTTTGTTTGAGATCTGCCTAAAGGAACCTGCCCCTTTGCTCCTCTCCAGCACTGTGAGTTCCGGATGCGAGGGCACTACCACTGTCTCCGTCCTGGCTGCTACTTTGTGACTAACATCACCACCAAGCTGCCCTGGCACGTCAAAAAGCACGAGAAGGCAGAGAGGAGGGCAGCCAATGGCTTCAAGTATTTTACCAAGAGAGAAGAGTGTGGCAGACTAGGTGAGTTTTGCTCTCTTTCCACCCCCCATCACATTTCACATGGGGTCTGTCCCATGTCCCGGCCAAGAATGCCAAGTTACAGCCTGTGAGCTACACCTCAGGTCATTAAATCACTGAACAAGAGAGAGAATAAAGCAGAAAGCAGTTCCTGATCTGAGTTGAAATGTGTTTTCCCAAAGAGAACCAAGTTAGATGGTTAGAAACTGTGATACAGAAGGTTAGATATAGGTTTATCTGCTACAGCTTCCCCTTTTAATCGAATTGTCAAGTCCTTTTGTTTGGTTTTTTTTGTACTTTGTGGTCTTTTGGGCCTTCTAATTGTGTTGTGTGGAGTTTAAGGGTCCTCTGAGGAGTGGAACAAAAAAAAAAGCATAGGGCAAATGCCTGTTCTGAGGAGTGCCTTGTGGAAAAGTCTTCCTGTATCAGGGATATTGCTGCTTTGCCTGATGCGAGGCAGCTTCAGATGAGACTCTTTTTTTATAGCCATTGCAGCACATTGAAAGCCAAAGGGCAAATAACTGGAGATAGAGGGATGGAGAAGACATTCACTGCAGTACTCCTCCTCTGAGCCCAGTGAGCAGCAGGGAATGCAGCCCTGTGTCCTTGTGCCAGCCTCCCACCAGAGCACAGCCTTGGGGAGCATCCAAACTGTGGCACAGCCTCTGCCTTGCCCACTTGCCAGAGCTATTAGCAGCACTGCAGCAGTTACTAAATCTGAGAGCCTCCAGAGTAAAGCTGGTAACACAAACACAGCACAGCAGCAGAAGGTGGAATCCATTCCCAGGGAGGTGTTGAGGGCTGAAATCCAGGGCTCTGAATTTGAGGAATCCCCAAAGAGAGCTCCAGCAGAGCTCTCTCCTGAACTGCCTGGGAGTCACATAACCCTTCTAGTTGGGTTTTGGCATAACAGGAGCACAGAGTTGGTCTTCCCTGTCGCTTCAGGTTGGAACAAGGGCTGAAACAAACCAGTGTTGGGAGTATTATTTCGGGGTGCTGTCCTCTCCCACTGCAGGGAAACAGCCACAGCAACCTGAGTCAAACTCCTCAGCTTTGAATGCATCCAGAATTTATACCCAAATGGTAGCTTGTTGTGGTAACCAGGGTGATGAGTGTCAACACACCCCAGCCAGTACTTACCTAGGTCTCATTTACACATGTCAGTAGATTCAGCAGTTGCTGTTATTTACCCAACTTTAGGTGTTTCAGGTGATAGCAGGGGCTAGACAAAGCAGGACAATGATCTATGGCACCCAGCCTACCCGGGTGCCCTGGCAACAGGCAAGACTTCACCTGCCCTCTGCTGATAGTGTTTTCAGTCCCGCCAGCACTGTTTGTTCTCCATCCCCAGGAACAACACAGCGTGATGGGGAGGGCAGATGAGGTGGGGCTGTGGGGGAGTGCAATACCTAAACAAACAGCAGCTTGGCATGCACATGAAAAGCTATCTGGGAGCTGAAGGTGGGCTGGGTGATCCGGGAGCTGTTTGGCAGTGCGTGTGTCAGCAGTGTTTGTTTTGGGGAGCCATGGGGTGCATGCTATAGGTGCCCATGGCTCGGGCTTGCCATGCAATAAACATGTGTTTAGCCATTTGCCTGTGGAGATCCAGGCAGCACATGGGCTGGTTTGTGTGGGTGTGCTGGGTTATACCAACGTGTAGCTGCATGTCTGCATCTGCACATCTCCAGGCTTTTTACACTGTGTATGTGTAGATAGCAGGTGCAGGGAGCACTGCTTGAAGGGCTCTGGATGTTGCTGAACAAACACACATCATAGATTTCTTTTTTCTGTGTGTTTTTTTTCTGTGTGTGTATAAATACACACGGGTATGGGTGGGGAGGGAGAGAGATGAAATCAACCTACATGTGTAGGTAAGGGTGAATGGGTGTAGACAGATGACAGATGAGTAAAGCTGAGCCTGTCTGCAGGTCTGCACCCCTGTGACTAGAAGGGCATGGCCAAGGGATGATGGAGAGCAGACAGAGCCTGATTACTTATATCTCTGTGTTTTAACTATTCAAAGCCATTATTTACCAGCTACAGGCCATAGCTGCTCAGGATTCTCTGTTAATGGGACACACAATCTCCTGGCATGCAGGGCACTATCCAGAGGAACAAAATGTGTCAAGTACTGTGTGCCAGAACCCATATAAATTGCTTGTTGTTTAGTAGCTGCCCCTATTACACAACAAATTTGGAGTGGCACTAAATACTTCCCAGCTCATTTTTATCTGACCAGAGAGCATACACTGTCCAGAGCTCGAGCCTTTAAGGGATGGCTTTGCTTTGCTGAGAGCACAGTTAAAGGTTTAAAAAAAAAGAGAAAAAGAACTTTTCATTTCTAATCTAATGATGAACACATAGATTGTAACTTCTGTAATACAGTCTTGTCATAAAGGAAAAGGTGCCAGCTAAGAGCAGAGAGCATTAGGCACTACTAGATGCAATGGAAATGTTCCTTTCTTTATAACAAAAGGAAGAAGGATGGGACTAGTCTGCAGCTGAGGCTCAGTTAATCTGTGTACACTGTAATCCTCTCATGCAGGTGCTCAGCAGGCAAAAGATCTTGGGATTTTTTTTTCATTCAGGGCTGTTCTTGAAGAACCTACGACCACTGATAACCTGCAGATCACCAGCAGCTTTGTCCTGTCTCCAAACCATCTTCCCTACAGTCCCCTTCCCTCTTGCTACCTGTCACGTACTACAGCCCATGGTTTTGTGTCTGCAGGTTGCAAATACAACCAGGTGAACAGCCACTTCCACTGCATTCGTGAGGGCTGCCAGTTCTCCTTCCTGCTCAAGCACCAGATGACATCCCATGCCAGAAAGCACATGAGAAGGATGCTGGGGAAGAACTTTGATCGTGTTCCTACTCAGGTGACTCATTGGTTATTTAAGCTGCAGATCTGCATGCAGAGTTGGTCCCTCTGGTTGCTTGCAGCAGAACTGCTTTAGTGCCAAGACATCTGCACCCAGACTCCTGAGGATGTTTGTCTGCACTGGGGGGGTGCAGCTGGGATATGGGAGTTCACCTGAGGTACCTTTACCTGGTTGGACTTCTACAATAGGAGTGATGATGAAGCATAGACATCAAAGCATTAATTAGTGTGAAGAGCTTTTCCATGTGAATGATGGAAAAGAATAATTGAGAAGGATAACACTAAAAACTCATATTTACAACTTGTGTTTCTCTGCTCTCTCAATGCACACCAGTTGCCTATTAAAATTAAAGTGCTTAGGATGTGGAAGAATTGAATGTGCTGGTTAAAGCAAACATTTCCTGCTGCACATAAAGAATTATTTGCTTCTTCCACCTAGGATGGGAGAAACACCAGTTCCAAAATGTCCCTTCCCTTACTGATTTAGAGTTAGTTTGAGGTACTCCTTGTCCTTTCTCAGGAAGCAGCAGAGTGATGCAGTTGCTTCTTTTCCAACACATAACTGAGAAAAACTGGCAGATCAGGTTTGTCTGTCTCATGAATAAATTGAAGAGTTTCCAGTGCAGCACTGAGCTGCAGATCGGAATGGCCACAGTCCTCCAACCTCTAGCTTGCTCTTACTCTTAGTTGCTTTAACTTTCATTGACCTGGGAGGTGAAACAAGCCAGCTTTACTGAAATGTCTGTGACTGCCTTGACCCCTGGTAGCACACAGTGCTAGCCTGACCCTACTGCTGTGCTGAGCCCATGGAGCAGTCCAGCAAGCAACTAAACAAGGATGAACCCACAGATCCTGGCATGTGGCCCAGCTCACCCACCTGCCACTGCCTCTGGTCTTCTCATGCCTTAGTGTTCAGCAGGCACTTGGCACCATGTTTGGGTGTACATTCCTCCTGGGTACCTACCCATGGAACCATCCAGAGAGGAGCAGGCCAGGCCACAGAGCCTTTGTCTGAACAGAGCAGACGTCACTGGGTTCAGTCTTGTTCCCTGTTGCAGTGTCTCAGCATGCAGGCACTGGGACAGTCAGTCATATTTCCAGTCTCTAAATGCAGCAGGACCTACACAGTAAGGTAATAATGCCAAGATTAACACCTCCTGTTTTTGAATGCATCAGAATCCACACACCAGGATGCTGGTGCCAAGATTAACACTCCCAGCCTCTGAGCACATCACAATTCACATACCAGGGTACGTGAGCCAAGTCTAATGCTCCAGGCTCCCAGTGCAGGAAGGCACAGGCTCCTAGCCACAGTGCCATGGGTCCACTCATGAGCATGTTCCAGCCATCCCTCATGAGCTGGGACAGAGAGAAAAAACTGTGCAGACAGATGGTTTTGGCCTTGGCATCTTGCTTTTGGTGTGAAAGTCCCCATCCTGTTCTCTTGCTGCAGGTTATTGGCCACACTCCAAGAAATGAAAATCTCCCCCAGGTTGGCAGCATGGCACCCAGCCCAGCCTCATCAGGAACCCCAGCTTCCTTTCAGGGCCCCCCAAGCATGATGGACACAGAAACAGATGAGTACATGGATTACACTGGCTGCAGCCCTGGGGGTATCTCCTCTGAATCTTCCAACATGGACCGCAGCTGCTCCAGCACTCCAGTGGGCAATGAAAGTACATCAGCAGGTAAGGGAGAAGGGGTGGGGTGAAATGGAGCATTGGTTGCCTGCTCTCTGGGGAGATAAACTCATGAAGAGAGGCCAAGGGACAGTGGCACCTTAAACTAGAAAGTGCCACAGCTTCGTGGCAGTGCTTTGTACTTTGTACTAACCCAGCTCCCCTTGTCTGTGAGAAGGGATCCATCAGAATGGGCACCTCAAGCATCCAGGAACTAACAGGGGATCTTGTTTTCTCCCTTGGAGAGAGATTTTTAGCCTGTGTCTTGGAGTTGGATCAGTTTAAAAAAAAAACCAAAAAACAAAGATAAAAAGACATGGGTCTCTTCTGTACTTGACATTTCCCCCAATATCTTTTTGTGTTTTCCTTGTGCAGCATCTGACACGAGGCACTTTCCTACACTGCTGGTGTGCAGAAAGATTGTACAGTAGCAAATACATAATGGGAAAAAACCCTACAGCATCTTTAGAAAGCAACATATAAAAAGCAGCTCACTGAGCTCCCTTCCTCACTCAACAGCTCTTGTTCCACTTGGTGCAGTGTTGCACAGAGGAGATTCCATCATCCCCTCTTTTTGGAAGGAGGTTTCTGCCATGGTTTCCTGTAGCCATCCCCAGTGTCCTGTGTCACAGAGTTACCTTTCCAGTAGTCAGCTAGCTCTTATGAATTCCACTGGCATCCAGTGGAGATCCAGGATCTCTCAGCTGTCCTTCCCAGGGCTGTGTGTTACATTCCACATGAGTTTGCTTTAGCTCATACACATTTTCCTGCTTTTTCTTTCCCACACCAGTTAGATCAAGGTTATCACAGAGCCCAGCTAACCCAGTGTTGTGTGAACACTGCTGGGCAGGATGGTGGTTGCCCCATGGGATGAAAGCTCCTCACAGAGGTTCTGGTGTGATGGTGTCAGTAGCTGGCTGTACCCTGGCCCAAGTCACACTCCTGGGAGGTGCCCCCCACTGCTGGCCACGTAGTGAGCAGCTGCACCTGCCCAAGTGCAGGGCCTGACAGCCAGTGGTTGGCACAAGCTGGCACCATATTGATGACCAAGGACCAAGGAAGCAGGGATTTCTGGGTGAAAGCCTGCAGCTCTTGCCCCACAGCACTACAGTCACCTTGCATTCTGCAGAGACAACCCTCCTCTTCCTGATGCTGTCAGTTCCTCACCTTCTGTTTCTTCTCTGTTACAGTTCTGTTTCATACATTTGTGAATGTATTTTCCATTTTCATCATATTGCTTCTGCTCTTGGGTTCTCATTTCAGTTCTTTTGTGTTTTGTTTATTTTCTTTTTTTTTTTTTTTCCTTTTTTTGTTTTTGTTTTTTTTTTTCTTTTTTACATTTCTTTTTAATAAATTTGTGAATTTATTTTCCATTTTCATCATATTGCTTCTGCTCTTGGGTTCTCATTTCAGTTCTTTTGTTTTTTTTTTTTTCTCTCCACATTCTCCAGGCTGCCTGGTTCCTTCTACTGCTGCTGCCGATGATGCCACCCACAATGCACCACAACCTCAACCACCATCTCTGCCACCATCTTTCTCACAAGCCCTGCTTAGGTCTCCCCTTCCCACCCTCCCCTATCTCTTCTCTCCATCTTGTCTCTCATACTCTCTGCTCAGTGCCACTCTTGGATCCAGCAGAGGCATTGTCATGCCTGCCGCCAGCACCACTGGGTTCTCGCCCATCATTGCCACTCCAACTGCAGTAAAAAGTGACGTTCCCTTAGTGCAGGATGCAGCAGGTAACACTTCTTTGCTTTCTCTCTTAGTGTCCTGTGCCCATCTCCTTCCCTAATCACCCTGCCCACACTTGGTTTTTTTCCCTCTGCACCTTTGGGTCAGTAAAATAATACACATCACTCTGTCTGAATTTGGTCCAAGGGCCCTTCCTGCTCCTGTGGCTGCTGACAGGGAGGGTAAAAAACCCCCAGCCAAGCTCTGACACTTCAGATACCTGAGAGCAATTCCCACCTGTAACAATCTCAAATCCATACTCAAAATGCACTTTCAGCCTCTTGACAACAGCAGGGTGGCCACATAGCAAGCTCTTGCTCATGGAGCATTTAATGGGACTTGGAATTCCTGTTTAGATCTTCCAGGGCAGCCAGCCCAGTGCCTGCCTAGCACACATCTCAGCGGGTGAATGCCTGACAGGGTCCCCAGTTCCTGGGGTTCTATCACTCTTGGGAGCTTCACTGGCCCTTGCTCATATACAAAGCCTTAAAATTCAAGGCTGCTCTCCCCAGCACAAGAAGAGTGGAGCAGAGTCAGTGTCACTGTGATGACATCATCAGACAGCTCGGGCTGTTTCTCACACTCACTGTTATTTATATCTGCTCTTAACAGCTGCAGAAAATACATCTAGATTTTTAGTTTTAAGCTGCCATGTTTCCCATGTGTGACTAAGATCAGAGGTGTCTCAGGCTGGGGATTTTTATTCCAGCTGGGAATGTTTTTTAGGGTGTGTCTCCGTTTTGGCTTCTTTTCCCAACTCCCAGCTTTTTTCTAGTTAATTAAGGGCATATTTGTGCTTAAAGTTCACACTTAAGAGGATTCTGGCAGCCTACAAATGTCCCAGTCATTCTTCCTGACAGCTTTAGTAATGCACAAAGCCAAGGTAAATGGTTGGGGGAATGGCTGGAGGACCAACTCCACTTGGAAGTTCACGGGTTTCTCTGATGGGAGTTGGTAGGAGAAGGATCCTTGCCCTGTCCAGAGAGTTTGTTCCAAGGAACAAAATTCTCAAGATTTTAAATTTTATCTTATTTTTTTCTAACTGCTTGCATGCAGCCTGAAATACCTTAACCTCGTGCTGTGCTTTCCTCTAATCATATATCTTACCATTTCCTTTCTTTTGATCCTTGCATAGTTTTGGTGAATATTTACATTATTAGTGGTTGAAAAGAGATTTTCAACTTAGCATTGGGATTGGCTTGGGACACATCTGTTGAGGCTTTTAATCTTCGGGTGGGTGCTGGGGACTGAAGAGTGTCTGGTGCTCAAGGAGGGGGCACCAGGGTCTCCTCCCTCTTTTCATGCCCTTGCTCTGAAATTCTGTCTGGATGAGAACCCAGAATTGGTTTCACTGTTGTAAAAGCTGGGCAGACATTGAGTGTAATGCAGGTAAAATTGAAATTCTACTTATTTCCCAGTTTCCCATGCAGAGCCTTTCCCCCAGGATGGCTCATCCCATGTCCCTGTCTGCAGGCAGGCAGATGAACAGCACACTGATGATAAACACTTGAGGAGCTGATCTGGGCAGCAGTGATCTGTCCAGGCACCAATGGATTTAAACCAGTCTCCTGGCAGTGGAGAATTATAATTCCAGATGTTTAGAGGGGGAGCAGAGAGTTAATTGGTCACAGACTGTACAGCAAAGAGCCTGCTAATTCAAAATCTACAGTGACAGAAAATGATTCTTTGCTGGTAGCTGGTTAAATCAGCCCTAAGAGGCAGTTTCCACCAGCTCCATGTAACTAAGATGGGCTGGCCATGGGTGCCTCCAGCTGGCCTCTGTGTTGGCAGCCTGAGCAACATGCCAGGGAGGGAGTGGGTGTGGAAAACCCTTTTGTCTCTGCTCATCCACAACCTGTACCAGCCCAGCCATGCCAACAGTGCAGGAGATGAGGCTGCTGCTGCCAGTGCTGTTGAGCTGTGTCTTCCAGTACAGTGCCAGCTTAACTTTTGGAAGCCTCCTTCAAAGAAGGCCCCTTCTCTTAAAGGGTTGTCACTGGAAGGGCCAGATATGGCACAAATAACATCCATCACTTCTATTGCCTGCTTATCAGCTAGAATAAAAAAAAAATAAATTATTTTCCAGCAGTCAAACAGATGACTGCTTCTTCAGCCTCCTAGACGAGGATGCAAGCTGCTCTGGATTCTCAGGCCCCAGGCACTGTATGTCACAAATCATGCCTCTTTTTAAGAGGATGGCAGTTTCAGCATGAAGAGAGGCAAAAAAAAAAGAAAAAGCAAAAAGTATGTTTTAGTTGCAAGCTATAATTTCCAATTACACTCACAGTTCTGCACCTGGTGAGAAATTCTTGCCTCCAACCTTGTCTGTGTTGCATGTTGATACTGAAGATTGTGGTTTAGTTCTGGAAATAGCAAGCAGAGAAGAAAAAAAATAGTTAATAGATATAATGAGGTCGAGTCCTTGATGTCAGCTTGATCCTAGGGGACGTGAGCACTAGCCAGTTCTGCTGGCCCTGTGAATGGGAGTGGAAGATGGATTAGGGCTCTTTATTTACTGGGGGCATCATGTGATTTTTGAGACCCAAGGGAAAGCTGTAGAACTGGTATTTTCTCTCCGAGTCCACTGGCTAGTGATGATGAGAATTAGCCCCATTGAACATCTGTCCATCTGTCTTTCTAAGTGCACTCATCGTAACATGTGGGCTCATTACAGTGAGGGATGTTGCAGTCTCTTGGCCAAAGTCCATCCTATTTCTATATATCCCCCCCTTGCAGTTTCAATCACGCAGGGGATCTTCCCTCACCTCCTGCCTGCCCTTGGCAGTCGTGGTGCCTGATGGGGGAGAGCGGTGGGCAGGGCACGTGGTGGTTTTTAACACGCTGACATCTTGAACCACATCAGCCCCAGTGCACTGAGTCACACCCCTCGCTCCTTGGGGCAGAACAAACAGCTCCTCTGTACTAGACAAATAGGACTGAGGGAGCTGGGGCTCTTTAGCCTGGAGAAGACTGAGGAGGGACCTCATCAATGTCTATCAATATGTTAAGGGCAGTGTAGGGTGGATGGAGCCAGACTCTGCTCAGTGACATCCAGAGACAGGACAAGGCAATGGGAGTCAGTTGGAGCACATGAGGTTTAAGGTCAACACAAGGAAAAACTTTTTCCCAGTGAGGGTGGCAGAGCCTGGCAGGGGCTGCCCAGGGAGGTTGTGGAGTCTCCTGCTCTGGAGACGTTCCATCCCCCTCCCTGGATCTGTTCTTGGGTGACTTGGTCTAGGTGCCCCTGCTCTGGCAGGGGGGTTGGACTAGATGATCTTCTAGCTCCCTTCCCACCCCTGGCATTCTGTGATGCTGTGATTCTGTGACTGGAGATTAACTAAGCAGCAGGAGAAGTTCTGAGAGTAGCCAACCAGAGAAGCAACAGTTAGCATTTGGATAGTATCAGCTATGCCAGAGCAGGAACTACAGGCAAGATGAGGAAAGTCGAGGAAACTTTGTCCAGCAGCGATGTCCAGCAGGCACCAGCCAGCCCACCCCGCCAGAGCCTGGGCACTTGGAGCTGGAGGGGGTGGGAACTGCTGCAGCTCTGAGTCCTGGCACCACCACACAGAGTTGGCCAGGACGGGTGGGAGATGGAGGGAGCCCTGGCTGTCGGCAACACCCCTCTTTGCTTTGTCTCCTCAGGGAACACCATCACTATGCCAACCGCCTCGGGGGCCAAGAAGCGCTTCTGGATCATCGAGGACATGTCCCCGTTCGGCAAGCGCCGCAAGACCGCGTCCTCGCGCAAGATGCTGGACGAGGGGATGATGCTGGAGGGGTTCCGGCGCTACGACCTCTACGAGGACTGCAAGGACTCCAGCTGCCAGTTCTCTCTCAAGGTGACCCACTACCACTGCACGCGGGAGAACTGCGGCTACAAGTTCTGCGGCCGCACCCACATGTACAAGCACGCCCAGCACCACGACCGCGTGGACAACCTGGTGCTGGACGATTTCAAGCGCTTTAAGTCTTCGCTGAGCTGCAACTTCCCCGACTGCCAGTTCTCCGGCAACAGCACCCACTTCCACTGCCTGCGCTGCGGCTTCCGCTGCACCGACAGCACCAAGGTGACCGCCCACCGCAAGCACCACGGCAAGCAGGACGTCATCAGCGCCGCCGGCTTCTGCCAGTTCAGCTCCAGCGTGGACTGCGAGGTGCCTGACTGCAAGTACAAACTCAAGTGCTCCCACTTCCACTGCACCTACCCCGGCTGCAAACACACCGTGGTGGGCATGTCGCAGATGGACTCGCACAAACGCAAGCACGAGAAGCAGGAGCGGGGGGAGCTGCCCGCCATCTCGCCCGGCCCCGAGGGCCTTGTCCACTCCGCTCTCGAGTACGACATCCAGAACTCTTCCATCAACCTGGACAGCTCCCTCAACCTCAGCACCGACAACAACAGCTCCCTCTTCTTCCTGCAGAACGCGGCCGGCGTGGGCCTCAATGATTCCCTGGACCTCAGCAAGAAGCAGTCGGAAGTCGCCGAAGGTCCGTCGCCGAGCAGAGCTGGGACTGCGCCTCAGGAGAGGGGGGCGGGGGCGTCCGGCTCTGGTGATGTGGAGGACGAGGATGACTCTTCCCAAGAGGATGAAGAGGATGATGAGGAGATGAACGAGGAAGAGGAGGATGATGAAGAGGAGGATGATGATGACGATGAGGAGGAGGATGATGAAGAGGAAGACTTGAACACTGATTCTGAAGAATCGCTGCCCGACCCTGAGGGCCTGGCCACGAAAGAGGATGGAGAACCAGAGGAGGCTGCTTCTTCCACAGACCACGGTGATGCTTCCAGGCCACAGGGCGAGACAGCCCTTACTCCAGCCCCAGCTTCTGCTCCAGCTCCAGCTGCTGCCCCAGCCTCTACCGTTGCTCCAGCAGCTTCTCCTTAATCTCAGAGACAACAGCAGCAGTGGTTTGGTTTTGCTCTTAAACAGAATTACTAAGAGGACCCCATATGAGGCAAGAACAAAGATTGGGATGGCAAGTGAAAAAAACACAAAGGCCGTGACACACCCGAGAGAGAGGAAGAAAGGAAGGATGGAAGGAAACCCACCCTCCTCCACAGGCCCCGTACCAGAGACAGGTTTGCAGCAGGACTGGTGCTGCATCACTTCATTCTGCAGATCACAGAACGTGGGGGTAGGATGCAGCAAAAAAAAATTAAAAATACCCTTTTCCATGGACATGAACCTTGAGGGTACCAGCTGCTTTTCCCTGCTCCCGGCACGGTGCGTGGGGCCTGTGCCCATCTGGGGACCCTTTGTTATGGGGGGGGGGGCTCTATCCCCCCGTTTTTCTTTCTGGGTTTTATTTTTTCCATGTTTTCAGTTGTATGATATTAATAATAATCTCCACTTCTTGGAGGGGGGTGGGTGGGAACAACAGGTAATGAACTTTAGAACTATATATTTGTGTGTGTGTCTCTCTCTCTCTAATGTAGACATACACACATCTATAAAATCCAAGGAATTGGTGTCACAAAGACAACTAGCTCAGCTTTTGCCTGTGGGAAGGAGGGGTGAGGGGTGTGCTCTCTCTCCACCTCTCCCCCTTCTTTCTCCAGCATTAAATGAATGGCATCAGATGGCAAGGGTGGGAGTGGGTATTTATTTTCACGTAAATGAGGACGCATTAATGAACGAGCAGGGGTGGGAATGGGACACTCCTCTGTTCTTCCAGATCCTTTTTACTATTAATGATAATAATTTTGAATGCTATTTATATTGTAAAACTTTCTCAGTCTACACTTTCTCTGTAGGACACCTCTCCTCATCCCTGCTGTTCTGCCTGTAGGGAGTTAGCTGAAGAACACAGCGGGCAGTGAAAGGGTCTGTCACACTGGAGGACTGGGATTAGTCTCCCATCCAGTTCCATCTCATCCCAACCCCCCCCCAGGAGCTTCCTCTCTGTTGAGGGCGAGGCGGTTTTATGGTGCTTCAGTATTCCCATCTCAGGAGGTTGTGAGCTGACCCTCTGTCCCCGGTGCAGCCAGCACAGGGAGCACCCTGCTCATGGAAGAGCATCCCAGCCTGGAACATACTTGTGCTCTCACCCAAGCAGTCGTCCCAGGACAGGTATGTCCCCAGTGCCAGAGCCCCCAGCCTCTCATGGGGAGGGGCTGGTCTGCCTTTCTTCCCAGGCTGGCACAGTGACTCTGGCAGGGGGCGAGGGCAGCTCTCAGGATGCCACGCTGGGCTGTGCTGCTCAGACTGGGTCTGTTTTGCTGGGCACTGGGCAGGGAGGAGGGCAGCACTGCTCACTGCAGCTGTTGGCCCACTCGTGGGGTGTGCAGCTGAGTGCAGAGAGGAGGGGGCAGGTGCCAGCTGAGCCCAGGAGGTCGGCCAGCCACCAATTCATGCATTTCTGGGTCCATGCTGATAACTTTTGACAAGTAGGGCTAATAGCTTGGGCACTAAGCAAATGCAACTCTACTGTGTTGAGACCTGCCACCTCCAAAAGCTTGGGCTTCCCTGCTCTCCTTTCCCATCCCAGGCTGGGAACACACACTACAGGACACTGTCCCGGGCTGGGACGGGGAGACAGTCGCAGTTGTGACCCCGGCTGTCACTGGAGGCTGAGAGGTGGTTTGTCTGCACACACCTGGGCAAGCCGCATGAATTCGTTCTGATCGTAGTTACTTCAGTGCCAGTTTGTAATTACACCAGCCTAGCAAAAGGTTCCTTGTGTCTGAAGTTTGGGTTGGTTTTGGTTTTGTTTTGGGGTTGTTTTTTCTTTTTTATTTAACTATTCTTTTGTCCAACATCATGCGGACGCCCTCCCCCCAGCTCCATCAGCACCTCAGCTCCAGGGGATCCCAGAGTTTGTTTTCTCCCTGAGCAGATTAAGGCCTCAAGAAGTTTAGGTTGCTTTTATTTTTTTTTTTATTATTTTTTTTTTTTACTTATTTCCCTAAGGAACTGGTGCAGATCAGGTCTGATTTCTAAACAAGCAGCTCAGCTGTGTAAATGTGGGGACAGAATGTTCAGATAATGTTTCAAAAGGAAAGGGAAGAAAAAAAAAAAAAGAAAAAAAAAGAAGTTGTACAGTATTTTTCCTGTAAAGGTTATTACTAAATATAGAACAAAAGAGAAACCACCAATGCCCGGGGGGGTGGGGGGGGGTCACCTGCCTTCAGATAGCCCTTAGAGATGGTTCATTGTGTGCAATTGATTTTCTTTTTTCTTTTTTTTTTTTTCCTAATTTTCATTCAATGTAGTGTTTGTTTCTAGGGGTGGCGAGGGGGGGTCAATGCTGTGGTTGGAGACTGACTTCACACTCCCAGCACTGACTGATTCCAAATCCTAACTTGAATTTTTTGTAGAGATGAAACAAATGAAAACAAAACAAATGACATATTGTTATTACTAGTTTGTAGTTAATTTAATTCTTTGGAGTTTATTTTTTTTCCTCTATCAGCTATTTGTGTGGCTTTTAGTTTTATAGGGGTTTCTTTTGTTTGTTTGTTTTTGTTTTGTTTGGTATATCCCCCTGCCCTCAACCGTGTGTTTTCTAACAACCCAATTCTTGAATATAACCAAGCTGATGTTCCTGGGGCGGAGTGAGGGAACGAGGCCCTGGAGTTTCTAGGGATGGGGCAAAAAGATTTGACTGTTAACAGCATTTGCTGCAGGTTCTGTACTTGGACATTGTTATTCCCCCTATTCAGCTACTTTAGGTAGTATGGTGATGGGCTCCAGGAGTGGATGTCACACGAGCCACGTCTGGCAGAACAGATGTGTTGGGTTTGTACCACTGACATCACCAGTCAGCTGGGCTGCCTTCAGCTGCCTTCAGGCCGAGGCAGGCGAGGGGCTCTGGCTGCAGAGCGAGGCCCGGGGCTCCGGGGCCAGCCGGGTGGATTCCCCCTGGCAGGAGCTGGGGCCTGCACCGTGACACTGTGGGTGGTTTTTCCCTCTCCCCTTTCCTGTTGCACTGGACTCCACTGACCCCAGTCGCTGCACAACAGTGGGAGAAAGCAGAGGTGTGTGGAGAAAAGGGGTGGAAGCTCAGCTGGTAGCTCGGTGGTGGCTGTAACACTGCATCCCACCACCCCAGGAGGAGCTTTGGGCGGGTGCAGCCAGTGCCGTGGCTTCGGGATCCGTGTGGACCAAGGGCCCTGCATCCCACATCCTCCTGCCTGGCTGAGCACACGGCAGGGTCTGTGTTTATCTATGCACACCATTCTGGCCTCCAAGGCACCCTCCTGTGCTCCCCGACAGCTCCTCCTTTCTCCCACACTTGTGTGGCCTCTTCTCCAGGAGCTGGCATGGAGAATGAGGTTTCTTTCCCCACAGGCTGATGCTCAGTGTGACACCCGAGCAGGGCCTGGTCCCCGCAGGAGGCCGGAGACCCTCAGAGGGCAGCGGCCACTGTTGCCCTGCCAGCCAGGGCCTGTGTGGAGACCCTCAGAAGGCAGTGGCTGCTCTTGCCCTGCCACCCAGGGCCTGTGTGGAGACCCTCAGAGGGAGCAGCCACTGTTGCCCTGTCAGTGTGGAGACCCTCAGAGGGCACTGGGTGCTGTTGCCCTGCCAGTTGGGGCCTTGGCGCAGGCCAGGCCTGCCCAGAGCGCCTCTCGCTCGGCCTCCGGTCCCGCCTCTGCCGGTCTCCTCCTAGGCTGTTTGCAACAACAACAACAAGTGGAGAAAGTTACAGCTGCCTTTTGATTGTGCCCTGTTCAGGCTTCAATTCAGCAAACCCCTCCAGGAGGTGCCAGGTTCCAGCCCTGGCCCAAGGGCTTTTCCCCCCCAAGGCCTCCGGGGCTCTGTGGAAAAGGGGCTGATGGAATGACCAGAGAAAGAAAGGGAGAGTCAACTGACTGATCTGGGGAGAGAGGAGAGAGGAAAAGGAATTATTCTGTCCAAAACAAGAGAAAAAAAGCAAACAAAAATAAACCTTGAGGTGGACCCTCCTGATTCTGCTACCATTCACTGCTGAAGGGCAGAAAAAAAACAATGAAATAAACTATTGACTAGATTGTTCATTCTAGCCACAAACTCAACTGGATTAAAGTCTGCGTGGAAGGAATTTTGTAAAGAAAAACAAAACAATAAATAAAAA
>VYZU01019349.1:0-21812 GCA_013401355.1 Ceyx cyanopectus | reverse complement strand
TATTTGTTAGAAGGTCATGAATTATTTACCAGAACTTTTGGATATCACTTCAGATAAAAATAATAATACTCTTTGTAACTAAGAACTGAACCATCAAACCCCATTCAATCAAGTACTTAGAGAAAGTTGCCTTTTTCTTGTTTGTCAGGTCCTCTAAAGAGCTTACATTTTTGCAGCTAGAGCTGTTTTTTCTATGCCAATACTCATACTTTACTTCTCCATCTACCCATCACAGTATTTTTTTTTGTTTATATTCCTGCAGTTTTTTCTTTAAATTGTCTATAACTTTATGAAGCCACACAATACATTTAATAAGTCTGTGTGTGGCTTTTCAACTACGATGGCTACATAAAGATTATTACAGCGCACAACTTTAGTTCAGTGNCTACCAGCTGATGAACTTTGTCCCTTTAAATACAGTCTAATTCAATAGTTAAGCACTAGACATAAGATTATATTCACTGATACTGAATAATACATGTGCTTGAATTAAAAAAATACAATTTAGAAAAGTCACCCATTACTTGGAAGTGCATACAGTTTTCTGTAGGTCAAAAAGAGATGGAAGAGAGGTCAGGTATGATAATGTTCCTTAAGTGATTAGAGGTAGCAGCTGGTAGTTGGAGTGCCTAGAGATACTTGCCAATTGTGTATTGGTGTTCCTTGCATTAATTTTGGACTCCTATTTAGATCAGCTTCTGTAGACAATTTATTAATTGATTAAGCAGAAACACTGCAGTGTGTACCTGATATGTCTGAAGGGGTGCGTGTGACCCAGGAGGTGGAATTGCCTCTCTACTGACTGTACAGAGAGATTAGAACTTCTGCTGTGTAACTGTGTTTCCATGTGGTGAACTGAAGGAATGCTTACTAGAGATTATGTATGTTGTTGGGTTTGGGGTTTTTTATACACTGTCTGTTTGTAAAGGACATTAACTAGGTTCACGCAGTGCTGTCTTTGAGGTCACCTTGGTCTTTTTCTGTTGGTGAGTTACCATCATTAGCTATGCCCTTTTCCACAGCTCAACCTTGTCCTCCTTGACAAAAGCCCTAACCCTGTTTTGTATTTTATTAGATAGCCATTAATTCCTTTATGAAGGTTCTTGGCTACAGTTTTATCTGCACAGTTGATCAGAGCTCTTGCAGCAAGATGCAGTTTCTTACCAGAAGGTCCACCACACCTTCTCCACCTTCTCTTATTATCCAACATTCACCTCTGGGGGAAGGGAGGCAGGATTTGGGATGAAAAAAAAAAAAAAAAAAGAAGAGACAAAGAGCTGCAGAGTCTTAAACTAAAGAAGTTAGAAGGCAGAAGACTAGTTTGGTACAGGTAGGATTAACAGCATGGAGTCTTCTCAGAGAATGTGCCTGAACAGGAGGAACTTTTCTGTACAATTGCATACTGATTAGAATACTTGCTTAGGAAGCAGGAAGCTCACATAATTTTTTTGAACTGAGGAAAACTTTTAATCTGTTCCTTTTGGGAGAATGCCTGTGAAATGAGAGCAAAGCTGGGATGGAGCTCATCTGCAGCTCAGATGTTGAAACTGGAAAGCAGTTTAGAAGAAAACACACAACTTGGGAGAAGAGATACTCAGCAAGAAGTATAACTATTGTTTATTTTGTCTATTAATGTTAATTTCATTTTCCATTGAAAGTCTGCCGACAATATGTATTTCGCTCAGTAACTCTTCAGTGACAAACACAGAAATATTCACTCAAGCCAGACCACATACAGGCAAAATATCTCTTTGTCTGAGTTAGAAACTACTTCATTTATTTCTTGTCATTTTTTTTTTCTAGTTTAATACCCTAGTGACACATTTCTAAGTGCACTCCATGATAACCAAAAGAATTAATGTTGCTTTGAACACAAATTCTAGCAACATACTTTCACACTTAGGTGCCACATCTATACTAGGTATGACAATGGATGGGATCTAAGCTGTTGTTGAACTGCCAAATTCAGGTACTGGAAACCAGTACAAAGCTTCATGTGGGCTGAATTACCCCACTGAGAATCTGAAAAGCCTGGTTAATTAGCTTCCTTGACTGTCAGTCACTTGTTTCTATCTATTTTCTCACTTCAGGTAGTTCACTCATAAAACTCTAATCTGTTTTTTCTATGCCAATACTCATACTTTACTTCTCCATCTACCCATCACAGTATTTTTTTTTGTTTATATTCCTGCAGTTTTTTCTTTAAATTGTCTATAACTTTATGAAGCCACACAATACATTTAATAAGTCTGTGTGTGGCTTTTCAACTACGATGGCTACATAAAGATTATTACAGCGCACAACTTTAGTTCAGTGTCCATTTTGTTACTAAACCTTCATATTACATATCTGAGAGTTTTCTATGCTGAGCATTCTTTATTTTCAGGCATTTGTTCTCATTTACTAATTGCATTTCAAGAAACAACAATGATTGCCAGTTGGAACATCCTACCCCTGCACTGTCATTTGTCAGACAAGATCTTTGTTCAATAATCTGTGTATGCTGAGAGTACTGTGACATTGCTGGTATCAAAACAGAACTAAGAACTTGTGATTTACAAAGAAATATAAAAGTACTTTGAATCCAAATGTTTTCCGTATGTTATGTTGTTGTTTTGGTTTTTTTAATTAGCCATTGATGTGTGTAACTTAAATTATTTCTTACCCTTTACATAATAACAGAGTTTTTTTGAAGAAAGTTAAATATGTAGATTTCCCCCCCTTTTTTTATGGCAAAGCTGTATAGTTCCTGCTTCTAGATTTGTGACACCATGAAAGGTGAGCTGTCAGGTACATCACAGATGGAGGAACAGGTGATATCTACAATGATAATTTGTGAGGAAAATAAAAGTATTTATTTAAAACTTTCATTTAAAAGTGTTCTGGTTTTTTTTTTTTGTGAATAAAATGTGTTCCTTAAGGAGATGGATTTCTGTTAATAGGAAAATTTACAAACCCTTTATCATACTGTCAGACATTTTTTTCTGACATGTCTGTCTTACTACTAGCAAGTCACAAAAGATTGCCTGATACCTAGGTACACCAAATACCACCAGTGAATGATCACTTGGGGAAGTCTATCATAAAACTTGTGATTAGATTAACTGTGGAGAACTGAGATTTTAGCCTCCTCTCTTCCTCCTTTTTTTGCAGACCATGAGTACTATGATGTCATATAGTTCTTGTAATCCAGCCAGTATGATACACTAGGGCCTTACAGACACCTGCTCTGACCAGATTGCAGCTGTATCTCGACTTCAGTCCCCTTTTAATATTATCCTTTTTTATTGAATTAAGAATTGTTTTCATTACTCTTCTACATTTCTTCTGCTGTGAGCAAGCAAGGATGGGTAAATGTGTCTCTTCTTGTGCAACAATAAGCTGAGGACAGATGAAAATGTTGACTGTCCTGGTTTGGGTGAAAACCGGGCAAATTCTGTTCAGTGATTTTACTTTTTCAGCTCAGGTTTTCTAACTGGCTGCGCTTTTTGGAGTTAGCAGCATGTTTTGCAGACAGTGTCTGCTTCTAGCAGTGATAACACCTCATGTTTAGAGTTACTACCAGGGATGGAATGCAAACCAAGGCCATTGCTAGAATTTGTGTATTGCACTGAGGGGTGCAGAAAAGTGGAAGACCCCACCTGTGGGGAGGAGCAGACAGGACAGGTGACCCCAAACTGACCAACGAGATATTCCAGCCCATACACGTCATATCCAGTATATAAGCTTGGGGGTCCGGAGATTTGCCCCTTTTTTGCTTCCGGTCTCTCCCTTTTGCTTTGGCTCTTGTGTTGTTTCTTTTCACTCCCAAACCCCGGTGCCAGAGTCCAGCTCCTCCACAGCATCCGTGAGGGTGATGCAATTCATCAAGGGGGGGGTTGGGTTCGGTACTGGCTTTGTACATATTTATATATATTTCATTTTCATTTTTCATTGAATTGCTCTAGTTCCCTTTTTCGAATCACTAAGTCTCTCTCCCTTATTCCTTTTCTCTCCCCTTTGGGGAGGGAGGGGGGTTAAAAGAGGGCGTCTGTTTTCGGTCTGGGGGTTGCCCTGACCCTAAACCGTGACAGTTGACATTGTCACAAAGTAGTCTGTCCTTTTTGAAGTTGAAGCACAGTAAAGGTCCCCTCTAGACTCTTGGCACTCTGCTGAAATGTCCCAGATAATTACTAAATAAAACTGGATTTTTTAAGCAAGTGTATTTCTCATATTCATATGGTGTACATTGTGCATCTAATGCTGTAAATATGACTCTAAATCTTGCAGATTAAGTTTTATGTTTTAGGCAAATGCTTTTTTCTTTTTTTTAAGTAGTGAAAAGTATGTTCTAGTATATAGCTGTATTTATTGTACTTTTGTATATAGATGTGGGTTCTTGCCAAGTAAACATTGCTTACCAACACCAAGACTGATATTTATAGCAGATTGACAGTAGTGGGTCAGGCTGTGGTAAAATGCAGATCAGGCTGTTGATGTCAGTGAAACTTTTCACCCCTTAATCATATGGCACTGTAAAAGAAATGTGTTGCCAGGCATATGGCAATAACATGGCCTCTGATGTTATTGGGAGCCATAGCTGTTATTTTACCTCAGTAGATTATGACCCCACCTAATTAATATTCAGCACTGGGTCATTAACGACTGTGTTAAGCAGGCATCATGTAGAATGATCTGAATTTCTTTTCCAAAAATGTATAACTCATTGAATAGGTAAACATGTTGTTCATTGTTATGTATTCCTAAATTAAAATTATATTATTACTTGGAATTTTGCCACTTAACAGTGAAGTCTTTTTTGAAGGTGAATCTTTGCTGCAAATCAAGAAAAAAACAAAATGCATAACTGTAACAATCTTTTATTGCAGGTTAGGATTATGTTCTGTTTAAATAAATCCCCTGACACTTTTTTTTTTTTAACCCCCTAGATATTGGCCAATGTAATAATTTTTATCTGTGGAAACCTGGCAGGAGCTTATCACAAACACCTTATGGAACTTGCACTGCAGCAGACGTACCAGGACACATGCAACTGCATCAAATCCCGTATCAAGTTAGAGTTTGAGAAGAGACAACAGGTAAAGTCTCACCCATCTCTTGGTCTGTTTTGCTATTTTCTCCCTATCCCCACATTCACCACAATGTAATCCAGTTTGCTAATGCAAGAACACTTAATAATTTAAAGTTACTTAATGAAATATACAAAGTTTTTCAACAAGGTTTTGCAGAATTTGTCTGAATATAAGAAGGTGGTATGGTTATTTGTATAGTAACTGTTTTCTTTCATTTGCTCTATGACAATATTTTATTATAAAGTTGAAAATACTACATATATTCTGTTTGCACACCCTCTTTTTTTCTTGTCCTCGTTAAATGAGCTGTTAAGATGTACATATAAGCTTTGGGAATCTTTAGTTCTTCATGCCCAAGACCCAATACTGCAAAATTACTGCAATAAGATATTACTGCACTGTTTTTGAAAAATATTTGAAACTACAATACTTATGAATCATGTGATACAGTTTTAGGGGTCAGGTATGGTAAGAGGAGCTAGGGGAATTGCATAATGAAACTATCTGTCATTTACTGTAGCAGCTGAATAAAAGACTTCTCTGATTGCTTTATATAGTTCTTTTTCTCTTTAGAAGTTCTTTACAGTGCCTATCATCCTGACAGATAGGTGCTTCATGTAAGAGTATTTGAAATACAAATTAGTTCATCAAGTAGTAAATGAGATAGGTGTATTTTGCTTTGAAGGTCACCAGACTCAAACTTTTATAAACTGTTAAGGGTCAGAAAATAGAGCCTTGACTGACATGCTTCTGTTGTTACAAAAAGTGCAAATGTACACTTTGTGTGTCCTAGCAGACCTTAACTGTCATGTCTGTCTCACACATACCTGTAGCCGTTTGAAGGTTTTCAAGATCCAACACCAACACTGTTTGGTTTTTTTTGGAAAGAGCAAGTGGATGGTCCATTCCAGGTCTTAAAAAGGTCTTGTGTGCTCACAGGAGAGAGGTAGCCTTGTTCTGCTGGACATTTGGGTTGCATGCTGGCTGTAGTTGCTACAAAACTTTTAAGGCAGTCTTAAGGAGAACATTTCACAGTAAAGGCAGGCTTTGATGTTGAGATGCAAAATCTGTGTAAGGTAGTACTGCAGTAGAGGTTGTGTAAGACGAGTCAATTATAAGTTTCCACCTCTGCCTTCATGACCTATGTGTAATGAATCAGTAGACTTTATAACTGATAGTACATATTGCACGTTTTGTTCTCTGTTGAGAATACGAGCAAGAGTTATCTCATATTAGTTCTAGTGAGACAGCTTGTGACTACAGATCAACCTATCCCAGGTATCTGTGAGCAGTACTACTGTAAACTGGGCAGTCTTCTGTGATACGGGGCTGATGTGATGGCCCTAAGCTCATGGTGACTTTGTAGAAGATGGTTAACTTTGTGCCTCAGCTGCCAGAAGGATGTATGCAGACCATAATCAAGCAGCACAATTCATAGCAGACATCAAGGTCCCCCTTATTCAGGGGAGATGAGCTCTTAGCTTCGATAGCACAGTTGCACAGAGTTTGTTTTCTACTACTGGTTACTTTTTCCTGCCGGTGTAAGAAATGCATTGATGTATCTGCAAGAAGCAGGAGGGTTTGTTAACTGGTCACTGTCAGGTGAACTCAAAGGGGTAAGGATGCTGCTTGTAGAAGGCAGCAGATAGAATGGACATAGTGCTAACTGGTGGTTTCTGTAAATGTGTATTATTTGCTAAATAGTACCAATTTCTATGGAAAGACATAATTAAGTAGTTTTGGTTTCCTGGTACTTCAGAAGGTCTTGCAGAAATGTTTGAAAACACAACAATAGTGAGAAAAAAAATATTTGGAATTCTCTGCCAGATGCTGCTGCTTTGTGGTTTGTTGGAGCTGTTTCTAATATGCTGGAGCCTAACAGAACAGAAAGCAGTAACAGCCATTTTTCACTGACAAATTGCATTGTTTTATAGAAAAATGAAGTATGTTGTTTGCAATTTCTTATATATATGTTTGTTGTCATATTTGTGTTTCGATAGAAATAAGTATATGAGATTAGTTAAGGCACCTAACACAGCTCTAAGTAGTATATTGTAGGTCTGGATTAATAATGGGTCAATATCTCATTAAATGGAAGTGTTCTATGAATGCTAATGATCTTTTTGACCTCTGATGAACCATTAGCTCATCAGATCTTATTTATATTTCTTTAGCCTTTATTCCCTCATCCGCATAATGCATCCATTATCCCATGTGATTGTTTTTCAAACCAAAAATACAAGGAACTGCAGGTCCCCGTTGTCAAACAAATGCTAGATATTAAAATATCAAAAGGTAAATGAGAATTAATTTGATACATTGTTTGGGCTTTTTTTCTGGAGTTAACATGCTGCTTTGTTTGCAGACTATAGTTCAGGAGGGGATGTATTTTAGTCTCTCTTTTATTGTGGCTTGTTTTGCCATGAAAATACAGAAGATGATCCACATTGTTAGTATCCAGGAAGCAAGCCGTGTTGCTGGCTATTTTGAGAGGACTGGGGTACACTGAAACAGTACAAGCAGGCACATTTTAAAAAATATTGAATTTGATCAGAGCCTTTATTAGCCTGTGAAGGGTTGTAGCATGACCCTTGATTCTACATCTCTTTAACAAGAAAAATTTAATTTACTGGAGTGAAAAGTAACACAAGGTACTTTTATACAAGTGCAGATTTTAGATGTGCTTCTAAATGATCAGGGCTCCAGATCAAATTTGCAATTTTTTCTAAATCATGGACCACATGTATTTTATTACTGTTTTTGAAAAGATGTACAATTTAAGTTCCAAATTGTGGCATGGATTTCCTCTTTACTTTGAGAGTAGGCTCATAAATGTTTGCAGCTATTGGTTTTTGGGTTTGTTTTTTTTTTTGTGGTTTTTGGTTTTTGTTTTTGTTTTTTTAAGTCTTTGAATAGCCTTTTTGAGAATCCTATTATGAGCATGTATTTAGATAAGTATATTGAATTACCACTCAACATTTATGCCAGAGAACTCGAGATAAAGAACAAATTAATTATTTTCAAGAGATCAGCATACATTAGTATCAGGTAAAATAGGGATGTGTTTGTGTGTATATATATTTATACACACTAAGGTACAAATCTGACATGTTGTACCCACACTGTGTATTTCTGTTAGGGCTTTATTTCAAAGGCTGGCTGCTCCCAAAGTGCTGGAGAGCCATGGGTGAGGACACCTCTCAGCAGGGCAGGAGCCTCACCAGGCACAGTCCCACAGTACAGGGTGAGCTGTGCAAAAGTGGCTGCTCGCAGCCAGGGTTGAGCAACAGTGCAGAACACCAGCCAAGTTTGTGATGATGAAGCAGGTGTGAGGCCAAGCCAGGATCCACAGCTCAGGATCAGGTCGAGCAATTGTTAGGCAGGTCTGAGGTGAAGCAGAAAGTCTGTCCAGGGGCCAGAGTCAACAGGGTCCACAGCCAGCTCCTTCAGTACAGCTCAGGAAGCAGTTGAACTGAAATGAGGTTCCTGGACCATGGGTAGAGGCAGAGGGTGGAGGTCCAGGTGAGATCAGTCAGGGCCAGTAAGGCCAGTCAGTGCCCCAGGGCCTTTAAATTTATTACATAGGAGTCATAGTTAGGCTTGGCTTGGGCTTGCACCGTGTGTGATATATGTTTGCCTGTAGGTGTAGATGTGTAGATGTCTGTGTGTGTTGTGGGTCACACATGTATGAGCTGTGTTTTCACAGGGCTGTGTTTGATAACACTGGACACTGGATTTTATTTCTATTACTGTATTTCATTGTGGAAGTCACTTTTAAACTCCCTGAGTAAAAAGTATTTTCAATGCCTACTTTGGTGTTCTTCACACAACTTTTGAATCTTTCCATTGTGTATGTAAATGTAAAATGATTCTAACCTCTATTAATTTTCAGCCTTATTTATAAATAAATAAATAAATAACTTTAAAATGGCCTCTCATAACATGATTTGTCTCACTTATACATCCTGGCTGACAGTTTTCAGGGGTAGTGAGTCACTAGCACCGAGTGCCAGATCTGCACGCTGACAAGCAGCGTAATTGCTCTTCTCTCACTCTTGTGCCGCTTTTCTTCATGAGACACAGGAACATAGACTGAGAAATTCTCACAGCGTCGCAGGGGGGTGTTTGTGGGGCTGGTGTTCAGTGGCTTCTCTGAAAGTCTGCCTTTGGAAAGGAGGCAGCATAATGACAGTTTTAGAAACAACACTCAGGTAGCAGATGGAAATGAATGAGGTTTCAAATCATTGAGTGGGATTTTAATTTTTTGCACTGAAACATGGTGAAGCAATACCATTCATTACAGGAACTGAAATATTTCAAACTAGCTTTAAAATTTATTGAAAACAGGGAAGCCTCATACATTACCAAGACTTTAGGCTGTTAGTAAAGAAGGGAAACTTTTGAAATATATTATTTGGAATTAATATATAAAATGTGGATTTCTTGTAAGTTCAATTAATGCATTTTAAAAAGTAAGCTACTACTATTCTAATGAACACAGAATATTTTTTCTGAGGGCTTCCTCATTTTTTTTCCACATAGCTTCAAGCTAGTAAGCAGGGAAAAAAAAACCTTGTCTTTTAAATTTTAGAAAACATTTTCAAACACATACACATGGGTGAAGTGCCAATCCCTTCTATTAATCTACATGCCATTATGAGAATTAAAGCCTGTTCTGAGGATGAACTTAAGTGCCAAGTTCTGCATGGTAGACCATGTAGAAGATAGAGTATGCAAATAGAAACTGGAGAGGATCTGCCAAAGGGCTACAGGGGTAATTAGGGCAGTGGAGCTCATTACAGATGATGAGACTTAGGGAACTTGGGATGTTTAGCCTGCAGAAGAAAAGGCTAGGAAGGGGACAACTAACATCTACCTACTGCCTAAAGGAGCTTAGGAAGAAAATGTGGTCAGATTTTTCTGAAAGGCACACAGAGAAGGGATGAGAGCCAAAGGACATGAGCTGCAACAGCAATTCCTGACTGGAAGGATGTAAACAATTCCCCCACAAGAGAGGGGTTAAGTACTGGGGAAGGCTGCCTGGAGAGGTGGTGGAATCTGTGTGCAGGGAGATTTTCAAGATTCAACTAGACAAGTTATTATGCTTCAACTTTTGTTGTGGGCAAAAGGGATCGCACTATAAATATAGAGCTCAGAATGTATTATTGATCTAATGAAAGTCTTAACAATCTAATAAAAATACAACAATTATTAGTAATATTTCAGTTACAATAATAATATCAGTCATAGTACACATTATCTAATTAATACAGAAAAGCATAAATGCAACTAAAACTATTATGCAGAAAATCTTCTAGTCTATCCCCTTTTCTCTGGTATTATCCTCAGTCTTCTGTAACCACATAGCCCTGGAATACAGTACTGACATTACCATGTGCTTTGTACTGAGTTTGCAGGGCTTCAGGGTTAAGGCTGTCTGCAGTTTTTATTTTTTTTTACCTCCCTGGAGCTTATTTTTTACTTGATTTAACTGTAACAGCAGCTCTTCTAATGACAATGTGGCTGTAGCTAATTTACTTTATGACTTGGTACAAAGTTATTATATAGATATCAGTAATGGGCAACTATTCTGTGAAGAATTAGATGTTTGCAACTAACAGAATGCAGTGCAGAGGAATACAGTCATGTGATGATTACTGATGGGGCACAGGCTTGGCACTAAAGTCCCTAGATCATAGGTAGTTTACCACTAGTCAATTAAATAAATGCAGACCTGGACAAAAGTGATTTTTCAGAAGGAACAAAGAACAAGTTCTAACACATATAAAACTTGGATACAACATGGACTTGCAGACCAACAAAGAGAGGGCAGGGTATAAATGTGTGTTATCATATGTATAAAAATTATCCCAAGGATTGAGGAAGAAGTAACCATCAGCATCAACATCAGCATCATACTTCTCAAGACTGATGACTTGATGAAAATCTTCTTTCACCACCACTGTCAGGATGAAGTCATCAACCTTAGTACTCAAAGGAATCACTAAAGCATGAGCCTTTTATTGGAAAAAGGGTTAGAAGCCAGGAAGTGTATGTGTAACAATTTAAGCTATTTTTTTCTACTGGGACTTCACTTTTTTAATATAAAAGTATTCATTTCTGTATGTGGTTCTCTTTCTTTTTCTGCAATAATTAGAGCAGGAGTGATAATGATTCTTGGATTAGACAAACATTAAAATTTCAGTTATACTAACACTAAATATAAATGAACTCCTACCTTTGTTTGTGTGTGTGTGTCAGCAGGTTTATTTTCTTTTTGTCTATAAACAAGAGTGCTATGCTTCAGATGCCCCTCTGAGTCCTAAGGTGAATGGTATCAATGTTACTTGAGCAGAAAGCAAGGCTGTCACTGTCCCAAGTTCTTTAGCAGGAGGAGGTAATTATGGTGTCTTGGAGCTCTCCTCAATTTTATTTACTTGATGTTGTATTAATAAGATTTCCTATCACAGTCTGCCTCCTTCTCCCTGCTTCCCTGGCACAGTCTGGGAGCTGCATGCTGCCAAAACTGCTGCCCTACCCCAGCCTTGTTACCCTGGAGGGGCTGTTTGTCCCACAGTGACCACACAGGGGTGGCAGCCCCTGCCCCAGGTGCTCCCAGACCAAAGCCAACATAGGGAGGCCACAGGCATGTGGCCACCAGGCAATTGCTGCCACTACTAAAAATCAGGCCAGGGCAAGCCTGTTGAATCCTATGTTGAATACAGAGCTTGTGGTATTAACAGTGAAAATAATATTTTCTGGGCTACAGAGGCTCTGAGTAAGTTCATCAAGTTTAGAAGTTAGACCTGTTTGGAAGAAGATGTTGGACTACAGATCTCCAGAGGTACCTTCACACCTACATTTTTTAGTAAATCTCTAGTTTAATGTCTTTCCTATAGCAGAATGCTGTGTAATTCAGCAATGTTGTGATTCCCATTAGGGAGAAATTAAAAGGTAAGTGTCCCCTGGAATAATTTCTTATAATAGCAATTGAATGGTGTTAATTAAAAGAAATAATTACGTCAAGTACATCTGAAATTCTTCAAGTTTCTAATGCTGAACCTTTGCTTATAGAAATGTAACACTGGAAATAATGTAGTCATTTTTGATCCAATTTACTGATAGGAATAATAGTAAGTTTGCAAGATGAGTGTATGTTTGTTATCAAAAATTGAATGATTTGAAAATTACATGGGTACCCGTTGCCACTTCATTATATTCAGATTGACCTAGCACTGGAGAAGTTGAAATGGACTACATAAGCATGATGATACTACAATAAGAAGAGTATTTTCTCTTCTCTGTTTAAGAGTCTGCTATTGGCTTTCCCCCAGTGTTCAATATCTCAATAAATACTGGCAACTTTGAAGAAGAAAGAAACAGCCAAAAAGGTTCCTAGTTACTACCTGGAGTACTTATATGATTCCTGTTGTATCTGGATTTTNCATTAGCCCTATCAATAAGTAGCACTTAGTGTAGATGATAAAAAGTAGGTCACTTGTTAAAAGTCCCAAATGTGAATTTAAGAACCAGCTTTAGGCACTAATATTGATAGTCTTAGTTTATGTTTTGAGATATGTCATGTTTTAGAAAGCACATCTCTCTGATAAATTACATATGGCTAATAACATAATGATTTTACGTCTTACATCCGTCATTTACTGGTGAAAATAGATATATATTTAAGATACCTTTCTGCTTTTGTAGTGTCAGTTATCCTCATCATACAGTAGCTGTTTACTACTGTTATTTCTATTTATGACCCCTTATAATGTTTTTAATAAACACTATTGGTGATTAAGGTGTAATGCCGTGTGTAAAAGAGGTAAAATAAATGTGAAATTTAACATTAACATTCTACAGTAAAGAAGGAAACCTGATCTAGCAGAAGAGGAAATAAGGAGATCTTATTTTCAGCTTTATCTTTCTCTGTCTGTATTCTGATGTGGAAGAGTGTTTTTAAAAGATTTCATTCAAAAATCACTGTTACATGCACCTTTATTAAGTTTGTCAGAAGAAAATGGGTAATTACATACCAGCTATGCAGGTCAATTATGTTACAATTATAATTATTCTTTTATTGTGCTGTTGGTTTCAGTGTTTCAAAGAAACTCAGAAACTAACGCTTCAGAAGCTGGTAAAATAGAAGGANAAGAGTCTGCTATTGGCTTTCCCCCAGTGTTCAATATCTCAATAAATACTGGCAACTTTGAAGAAGAAAGAAACAGCCAAAAAGGTTCCTAGTTACTACCTGGAGTACTTATATGATTCCTGTTGTATCTGGATTTTAGAGTTGCTTCTTCATTATTTTCATGCTGAGTCATTTCACCTAAGCAGTATTTTCAATAGCAAATTGTTCCCTACTGTAAATAAAATTTACAGTNATTTTAGTATCTGTGCTCATAGTGTTTGCTTACTATATTTAGCATTTTGCACTGATGTTGGGATGTGGTATTCTGCTGCCTCTTCTACCAAGATGTCTGTACCTTCACAGACAGTCTTCAAAGCATATAATGAGATGTGAATAAATCATTGGCTTGTCCTGGTTAACCACCATCCCCCTACTAGAACTATATTTACAAAACCTAGTGCACCAGGGCTGATCTATCTCTGAGCTATTTACAGCAAAGATTAACATAAAAGTATGGAACAATAGTGCTTACACTTTCTGGAACATGCATTTAATATCTGAGTATCTCTGAGAGAAAGGAAAAAAAAAGCATTTCTGTATTTTTAAGTGAATGTAAAGAAATCAAAGAGAATAACTATGGCTCTCCTGGAAATATTAGTAAAACAACTGAAGCTTTAAACATCATTCATAGTGACTCTGCATTAACTACGGGATTATCCCAGAGATTTTTCCAGTTCTTTAAACAGTTCAGTTCTCTTAATAGCACCATTGCATGTGCAGTATCTCTGTATGTATCTCTGATGTTTCCTCTGCTTTAATAGTGGCTATACCATTCATTCATATTTGAAGACATCTCGGTATAGCCTATTTCATGCTGGCTTTTATTATCCACTAGGAAAACAAGAAAAAATAAATAGTGTTAGCATTTTATTTTAGGGGGAGGTACTACACAAGTTTAATACATTCTTTATTTGGTAATAACAAGTAGGTAATTGCAATATTACCAAAGTAGTATCTGTCACTTGTGGCAATGATGGTGATGATATTGTAAATGAGAGGCACATAGGAAGCATTAAAGTGGATTTATTTCTTTTAGATTGCTTTGGATATACCATAAAAATACAGTATTTCCCAGATGCATGGGTTTTTTTCTTTTTCCATATTCCCATTGGATTATAGTTTTTGGACCCCATTTTAAGTGTTGCAAACATTACAATAAATTCATTAGGCAGGTTTCAGTTTGTGTGGCTGCAGTTGCCCTTTTTTTTTTCATCTCTTAATTCCCTTTCATGCTGCTTATTGGTGCAGTTGATGCTTTCATAATGCTAAACACACCACTGTTTTCTGAAGAAAATGTCTGAGACAACAGACCAACCAATACATGTAATAGCTACTGGAAAAACTATTTCCTGCTCCCTGGAGACTTTTGAGCCTTAAAAACTGACTGTGGAATGTTCTATGCACAGCACATGTTGAAAAAGCAGATACTGCAGGCTTTTATTATCCAAGTCATTTGCTATGCTTTAGTTTTGTGTCATGAGTAAGGCCTGTAGATCAAAAGCCAATAGCAAGGGTAGTGATGGAGGTACAGAGGTTTCATTCATGCCTTGCTACCAGAGCTCTTGTAAGGTAGAAAAGATACCCAATTCCTTGATGGCAAATGTATCATGTACTACATTAGCAACCTGAGTATTGCTTAAAGTCCTGGAGTTATTTTTTCATAATGCCTCACTATTTCAAAAACTGCTTAGTAGCTTCTGCCCTGTAGAGACTCAGAGAGGGATGTTTCATTAGCCCTTTTCGTATGCAGCTTTTCAGTTTATTCCTTTGGAAAACTCCAGAGATCCATCAAGTGTGGGATGCTGCCCTTTCAGTGCTTTTTCAGGGGTGTGAGAAGTTACTTTGAAATTTGTCGAGAACACTGTTGACAGAAGATCATGTTTCTTAAGCTACTTTGCAACTTTTGCTCTGCTAAATTGCTTGCAGGAGCTGTAAGACATCCCATATGCAAAAATAAGGCTTTTCATGTTTTGAAATGCTATAAACTGTGCTTTTCACCCCAGGGAATGTATATTTCTTCGTTAGGGGGAGAGATACTGTTATTGGAAGTCTAGTTATCTACAGGAAGACAATCATATTGACCACTATGTTGAAATGAATAGCTTAGCAAATGCCTCATGCAAGAATCTACTGTACAGGTTGATAGAGACACTGTGGCTCTGGCAAGTAATTTTTTTCCTACCTCAGGACTTTGTAAAGAGAAAAGGTTGTTTACCATTTTGCAGTGAAGCAGATGATATTTCATCTGCTTCTATGTGTGTTCTGCAGTAATTTCATGCTGCTTTGTTTTAAGAGTGAGATGTGTGGTTTAAGCAGATACTAATTGCAACGGTTTTGTAGATACCCTGATAATTCTGACTAAATATATAGCTGGCAGACAAATGTTAATTTTTATCATGTCACCTGCAATTTTGTCAGCCACATCACAAAAGCTAAAATTAATAGATAAAATGTAGTTCTTTTTAGGAAGATAATGTCATCTGACAGCAAGTCCAAAGTGTTCAATTTGTAATTATTCCTATAATTAATTGCATCATTTTTAAATTGCCATTTTATTTCCAGTTAAAAATTATTTAAATCCACTAGATCCCTTTATCCTTACTATCCTTGCTATGTCTTTTTCAGATCTCTATATCAAAAAAAATATCTGCAAGAGATTTCAGGATGGTTTGCCTATGAAACTGCACATAAATTTTTATGACCTGGAGGCCTCTTCCAAATTATTTAATTTTTTTACATATAGAATTGTTCAGTTATACAATATAAGTCCTTATAATTTTGCAAATAGCATGAACATCTGAAAGGATTCCCTGTAGTGAGTATTTTCTGGGCCCTTTTACTGAACTCATTATTTCTTACATCATTTTTATAGCAAACATCTCTGAACACACTGTTGTCAATAATGCTCTTGGTAAATATCCTATAAAGCAATAAAGATCCAGAAAGAATTATTTTTACAAGTCTCTTAAGTCACATTGGCCATCATCATGCTGGAAGATCCTTCTCATGGTACTAAATACCATGAATTCTGTATTGTTGCCAGAAATATTGCTTTCAAGCATACATGCTTACATATTATAAAAAGGTGTTTTGATTGTGAATTAATTTCTTTAAGTATTTTAAATTGATATATTGCTCCTCAGAAACAGTTTTGTATTGATGTTCACAAATATTTCTGTATTTTTCTAGCATTGTTAACAATCCTGTCACTTTATATCAGTTCTAATATTTTGTGTTCTTAAGTGATTGGACATATGAAGATTCACATTGGCAGCGCACTAATGCTAAAAAAATCTTAATTTGGGGACATTTTAAACTTATGTGCCACTGTATTCTTCCTCCTTGCTCTGTTGCACACATTATAAGGGGAGAAGTGTGCTCACTCTTTTAAGGTCTTCACAGCAACCTGGTGAAATTAGGATTTTTTCTGGAAGTTCATGTCAGTGGCCTATCTAGATATTACTTCTAACTCTTCACATTGTAAATCAGTTACCTTTCTTTTTTTGTAATAATCATTTTCTTACCTCTTCTCTCCAAACCCTAACTACCTCCATTTAACATTTTTCTGAATCTGGAAGGCTTCAGACTGTAGGAAACACACCTAGGGGAAAAAAAACACCATAACTGGAACATACACTGTTCCCAGGTGCTTTGAAACAAAAGTACATACCAACTGGTAGATGTTAAGTTTAGAATCCCACTCTGCTACTTTCTAGGAGCTCAGCTGGTTGTGTGCAAGGCCAGCTTAGTAAGAGCTGTTATGAAGAAATCTTTAAGAAGCTATAGTAGAGTTTCCACTCTCCTTCTCTTAGAAGCTACCATTTTGCTGAGGCTATCACCCTTGGTTCCCACCTGAGCTACATTGCAGCTACAACACAGTCATGCCTCTGCCATCTGGACCCTGACTCACAGATTTGACTTTTGGCTCGAGCTTAGACCGGCCTGTGACAGTGTACTTGACTGGAGATCACTGGACTGTGGCATGCCCTGGTTACCATCCCAACGATGGTCCTTACCCTGACTGACAGGATTTCATACATCTTTGTTGGTCAGACCTTGAGTCCTGTCCCTTGGCCCCCAACTATTGCTGAGTCCTTGGTGACTCTTGGCTCCCAACTTGCCTTTTCCTTGTGGAACAGTCTGCCTTTATTGATCACTGACAGTTAGGGAAACTAATACTTCTTTTATGGTGCTTCATCAGTTCATCTTCTAATTATTAGTATTTTGACTATTTCTTAGACATTTTATCTAAACCCATCATCTAGACAGAAGAAAGAAACAACTTCAAAACCATTTTATGGGTCTCAGTCAAGGGTTCAGTCTGCTGTGGCATTAAGAGGGAAGATGTTCATCACTATTCACTCCTTCTGGCCTTGTGAAATTCCAGCCACAGAGGGATCCCACCTAGCTTTGGTGAGTCTGCTCTGAATTTGGGAGGTCACAGGTCATTCAAGGAAAGAAAAAGACAGAAGGAGACATGAGAATACCTTGATACCTATCAAACAGTGTCTACCATGGATCTACATACAGGATAGCGTCTGGATGGACACTATCAGTTTCTACACACTGTTGTGAAACTTGGCATTGAGCTACATCACTTAAGGAACTGGAGGGAACCCTGCGTCTCATGATTTGGAACCTGACAGTTTGGGGGTTTTAAGTGATGTGAATGAAGAAGAGCCCAATGTCTAGAAGAACAAGAGTACATTAGATTTTTTGTTTTATGTGTTAACTGTTAAATAATTCTTGAGGAAGTCTCTGCATTTGATTTCAAAATTTCTTTAAGAATTAAGATACCCATTCTTCATCTAATCAAGAAAAACTTTACAGGTATTTTGAGCTTTCACTTGCAAAAACTATGGATTTCAGATTCTTTACATCTGCCTGCAGGAAGTTTTATCAGATTCAGTTATTTTTTTCCCCTGGACAAAATCTGTATTTGTGGTGGGAAATAAACTTGAGTTTGATTGGTGTAAAAGGAAGAAATATTTGAGCAATAGCTTCTTATTTCCTCCTACAAATATAGAGAAAGTGGAGGTTGGCATAACCAGACCCTATTACACTACATTTCTCAGAGAAGGGTCAAACTCTGAATGCAACTGAAGTTTTTCCTGGTGTTCCATTCTTGGTGGGTTTTGTTTCACAGACTGTGTTCATCTTCAGCAGAAGCAAGTCTTCATAGTGTTTTTATTTGACTTCTTAAATACAGCATAATTTCTCAAAGAGCTCCCTTGGATTTTCCTTATAAAGGAAAAACTCTTTCCTTCCTTTTGAAGTGGTCATTGGATTCAGCAGTTAGTACTCAAAGACAGTCTTAGGAATATGACAGTCTTTTCCCATAGGTCACCAGGCTTCTCTGCAGGCAGCCCCTTTTGTGTTTGAGGTATTGGTAAGAATTGTGCATGTGGGTGCTTAATGAAATAGGAAAGAAAAACAACATACTAGGAAGTGGAGCTTCTGTGAAGTGTGTTTCCCTGAAAGATGTTCACAGCATGTGTGCCTTGCTTATTCTGAGAGCTATGTTTTATGCTTTGTTACATTCTGTTTTTCTTGCAAATAGTCATTCAGATTGAGAGGAACGTACTCAAATTATATGGGGGGAAGAAGAGGTGATGCTGATGGGCATGTTGATACTGTTACTGACTGTCTTAGCTAAAAAGTTAATGTCTGACCACAAATGCATGGGTATATATGTACCTACAGCATTATTGGATTGAGGGAGTTGGATTATAAAATCATTCAATCTTTGCTGCTGTGCTAATTTTTAAACCAGAATGTTGAATAGCAGTAAGTCATAAATTTGTATACATCTAAATTATCACATGAACAGTTGTCCTTATCATCAATAAATGTTTTCTCATTAAAATAACAAAAAAACACAAACAAAANAAGGGAAATGAGAGAGAAAGTAAAGGTTCACCTATGTAACTACCTACCACTTTTGCATTCACTTCTTACATGTCTACTGAAACACCTTTTGTGAGAAGAGGGACTTAAGTATAACCTATGTTAACCTATTTTCATGAGCAGAAGCAGACTTGTAGACACTACTAGATATGTTTTCAAAATATAATTTATGGAAGGTTTTATTCCTACTTCAGAGTGTTTTTGTAAAATTTGGAAAAAAAATGTCAGCCATGAGGTTATTTAATCCTCCTCATTTGGCTGTGGGACCAAGTATACTTGAAACATCTTAAAGAGGTGTCTAACTGGCTCGTCAAAATGTGGAGGTTCTACACCTTTCCTAGGTGATCTGTTCCCCTTGTTTTTATCTTTGGGCATATTTTTGCTGTTCCTCAACTTGAGTATCCCATAATGCAATCTAGGCCTGTGACTATAATTCACAGTGGATGAGATTAAGATTCATTCTGTTTCTTTTTATTACAGCCTTCCATGCATCTGAATGCCTTTTCTCCCCTCAACTTTTCCTTTAACAGCACAATCGCTTGTAGGCCATGTTTTCTAGACCTCTGGTATTTGGTGTGGTTATACTTTCCCCAGGTGGCCCACATGGTTTTCTGTAATGTTACTACTCTTTGGCAGAATAATGTTTCTTGCCAAGTTCAATTTGACATTTCAGAGGACCTTGGAATATAATGTGCTTTTGTCCTTTCACCTTTGCATTTCCCGAAGCTTATTTAAAAATCAAAATACTGGAGGTCAGATAGAATCAGCAATTAAATCCATTCTGTTGTCTGCTAGTGCTAGACTGGAACTGTCTGTACAATTTAACTGATGTCTCACCACACCACTCTACACAGTAGTTTTCCTACTTTCAGAGTGTAGTTATGTAAACCACTGTGACTTAATTAAAATACAGCAGATCTTAGCTCAATAACAAGTTATTTTTGCTTATTTGATGTAACAAAAATCTAGCAGAAATAGGTAGTATTTATCTCTTTTCTCCTAAAGTGACAAAAAAAGAAATGGCCTCAGGCATCTTATTGTAATTTTAAATGCTTTAATGTCTTAAATATTTGTAACACAATTCAGCTGTCTGTGTAGGATGGAAACATGCTCTAGGAAAAAAAAAAAAAAGCTGCAATGCTGATGTCCTTTAGTCTATCACTGGGAAGTTTGCAAGATCCCCGAGATCTTGTACCCTGAAGTACATCTTGTATTAAGGAAGTATATTGTCTCAGCCTTTATGTAACTTTAAAATCCCACCTCTTAACACCAGGTAAGGCTTTTGTTGCAACTGCTCATATTTGAAGGCTCTTTCAAGTCATACTTTCAACTGTATAAGAACCCTCTGCTTTCAGCTAACATGCACTTGTGGGTGCTCTGCATTTTAATAAAATAACTGTTTCCTTTCTTCTGTACTGTTACATCTGTCCAGTGCTTTGGGTTTCCTCTTTACTAATGAAGTAATGAAATCTGATGGATCAAAGAATTGCAGCTGACTTTTTCCAGATCAGTCACTTTGAATACCCAAAACCATCCCATAAACAACAAGAAGCATTCCTTTTCCTCTGTCATTTGCAGTTGTGTTGTCCTTAGTCTTTGTCAAATTTTCTTGTTAAAAACATCTCAAAATGCATTTTATGCTCTTAAATGCAATCCTACTTCCTTCTTTCATATCTCTTTCTGCTTATAAAATGGTATCTTCTTCCATGCTTCTTTTCATCTCTTGAGACATCTACATTCCTCACATACATCTTTTTTTTAAAGTACTGGGTTTTCTTTATGCATATTTTTTTCAGAAAGATCTTTCACTATGAAAATCAGGACTGTTTTTGGGAATGTATCTGTTTCACTCCCACTACTGTATTACTTTTGTATGGTTAGTCAGGTTAGTGCTTATAAATATTTGTGAGTTGTTGATTTTTGTTTTTCTTTTTTAGATGGTCATTATTGGCCATTCAATAAAAACCTCAAAAATGTAAAACAACCCGCCTGCCACTCCCTGATAGACAGGCTGGCAAATAAGGATATATTCTTTGAAAGCACTAAAATGCAAAAGCTGAAGTCAACTGCCAGCTATTTTATGTTCTCAGCCTCTGACAGAGGATGAGGAACTGCTTGTGGAGATGGGGGTATCTCTGCCTATGTAACAACAGCAGCAGGATTTAGTCACATTCATATGGTCTGGGTAAATGCTGTGGTCTATGGGCTGTTATGGGCTATGATACAACATGCATAGGTGTACAGATGTAAGCTTACTAGGGTCAGATTTTTAAGTTAAGTTCCTTCTCAGTTCTTTGAGCTAACTGGAGAAGTCCCATAAAGAAGGTAAGCCTTGATTTAGTCCTGAACACTGTATGCATGCGTCCTTGCATGATTAAAAGGGAAAAATATCAGAAACCACCACAAAAGTAATGTTACCATTAAAAAAAGGGAAGTAAAAAGAAAAATTGGGAAACTGGTTGAAAACATATTTTAGGAGATTACTTAAAATCTGAAAAGGCAAGTAGGAGACATGGAGACTATTTAAACCACAACATGAGAGGCTTACATGACAATTGTTTATTTAAGATATTCTAAATAGACCAAAAGAGAAAAGTTATTGAAAAGCAGAGTAACAGAGATTTCTAGGAATAAAGAGCATT
>VYZU01019348.1:154521-168915 GCA_013401355.1 Ceyx cyanopectus | reverse complement strand
GGGGAAGCTTTTACCCTGTTAGACAAATAGACAAAGAAAAAAACCCGCAAATCTCCGTTACATATATTGGGCATCAAGTATCTGACCTTCTGACTTGCACAATTGAGCATCATCTAATACCCCTTTAAAGGCAAATTACTGTGATGATCAAAACATCTGCTTTGGTATATAATAAAATTATATTAAATTATAATATAAAATATGTTTTTTATAATTGTTTATATTCTGCTCACAGAATGGCAGGGATCTTAAGGGACGTCAGGAGATCATCCAGTCCAACCCCCCATTTGTGTTTTTTTTTTATTTCATATGTGGCATCAGAGCTGGCGAGATGTGCAAGACGAACTGCCCAGGCACAGCCTTACTCAGGAACAGCTACATTCTTAACTCCCAAACACTGCAGCAGCCTGACTCCTGCAATCTACTTTTAGCAGGAGGGAAGGGTTATCTTCCTATTAAGACTTCCCTGCCAGGAGGACAAGAAGAGGTGCCAATGAATACCGTGCACTGTGGCAGCGGGCTGTGTGGATAGATACTTGCCCACGGGCAATCAGGAGAGATTTGCCCCACATCACCTGATTGCTGGGTGACCTAAATTACCTCATTAAGAACAGGATCCTGCTTGTCTCAACTTCTGCCCAGAAATGAGGCATCTCCCCAGTGCAAACACCTCCTTGGGGACAGCAGGCAGGGCCCCTGCATCCCACAGCTGATTGCTCCCACCCTGCTTGCTCTGGAGTAAGTTTGAAGCATCCACCATCCTCCACCCAAGAGTCTGGACTATCCAGTCTCCTCATTTCTTTACAATGTTATTTTATTTTAATGCAAACGATGATCTACATTCAGGTGACTTAATGCATAACATTTTCAATGCATTAATTTTTTTAGTGGCAGAGCTGTGAAATAAATGACTTCCTGAAATCCATTCCAAGAGATATTTTGAAAGCCATATCAAGAATTTAATTTTTTTACTAGTCCACTGATCCACTGTTCCAAAATACTTAATGTACAAGTCCGCACTGCAGACTAGCATAAAAGTAAATTAAGTAGGTTCGTTGGTTTTTTTTATTGCAATAACACTGCCTTTCTAATCATTATTCTAATGGTTTTCATCACATATCTTTGCCTAAAAAGTTATTTTAAAGGGGGGGGGGGGGGGGGAGTTTGCTCCAGGCTTAGTCCTTGTATGCCAAGTTTCAGTCGGCAGTGAATTTTAATGGCAGACTTATAAACCCTTGAAAGCAAAATTTTATAATGGAAATGCTGACACAGTAACAGCTATAGCTAAAAACACAGGTGACACTCCTCTAATATATTGATTCTCTCCTCTTAACCTGTTCCTAGGAAGTTTTGTACATTTAGAAGCCTGACAAAAAGGATTTCTGTAAATGTATTCGCTGAAGTTGGAAGTCAAAAGATTTTATGCGTGTGCAGCCATTCCCACTTTGTCAGAAAACTGAGTTACTGTGATCAGTAGGACATCCCAGGTGTGGGATTTTTATTGCTTTGGGTTTTCTTGGGTTTTTTTAGCAGCTTAATTATTTTGGAATAGTACAGGGAAGAGGAGGACCTAAGCAAGGCATGTGCATAAGGAAACAAAAAGAAGGAATATACAGTTTGAAAAATGTAAGAAATAGCAGGAGGGGAGAAACAGGGAACAGAAAAAGGGGTTTAAGAGGGAAAAGGATTCAGAGCAGGATGTGGAAAATTAATGTTAATGCAAGAACAAGAAAAATGCACCAGAGAACAAGAGCAAACAGACAAAACCAAAGAACTGGAAGTCATTTTTTTTAATACAAACAACCCAAACTCATTTCTTGGACAAAAGGGAGAGAACAGACACCATAAAGTGCAAAGAATCAGGCTCGTGAAAGCCTGTGAGTTGTGTTTGTTTTGCTGGGTGGCTGTTTTTTTGCCATATCCCCCTTCATACATTCAATTGTTCTCTGTTTCTCTGGCACAAGTCCAAAAGGTCTGTCAATGCCAGGAAAGAGGTGACCAAAACATTTCACACTTTCAGCTGAAGTCAAACAGCTGCTTGTTTTGGGGTAAATCCTGAAATTAAGAAAGGACTTATTTAATCTGCGTCTTTCAATTGCAAGAAAACATAGTCTGAAATACAGGTGATGTGTTAGTAAATGCCACAGCCATCTACAAATTATCATTTCATGGTGACTTCAAAGCAAGATGGAGAGATTCACAAATAATTAAAATACTCTGCATGAGTCATTTTCTGAACATATGCTCACAAAAGATACAGCATATGAAACCAAAGCTCCAGATGCTTACAGGTAAGCATAATATTTTAAGGAGTGTAGGAAGAGGGGAGGTTTTTTGCTTATAATAAACAACATATAAAAACAGAACAGCACATACATTGGGATTAGGGAGAGGAAAAGTGTAAGTGATCTGAAGGAATTCAGACCACTCGCAGCTGCAAAGGTCAGCACACTGCAGCTCCATCTGCAGAATTACATGGCTCTGAAAACTTCAGGAAGCCAAAACTGTATCCTGAAGTTGTTCTGCCTGTTCCACATTCCCGGCTATTTCCATACAGCACTCAGAGCTATGGAAGCCCCATACTAAAGCAGAAGCCTTTTCTCTTTCCATAAGTCAAGTTAATGAGGCATTATTAAAAAAAAAAAAAAAAAAAAAAGGAAAAAAAAAAAAGGGAAAAAAAAAAACCCTNAAAAAAAAAAGCCCTTTCCTTCCCCTCCTCCTCAGCATCTCCTTAAGAATATGTTACACTGAAGTTAACAGCTCTGCCAGGTCACCAGGCCAAACAGCTATAAGCAGCAGTAATTCTTGAGCAGCTCTGAAGCTCTGTCTTAACCACCAGTGGACCAGCCTTGCATGCTGAGCTCTCCCTCCCAGCCAGGCTTATCCTGTGTCCACCATCTCCACCATCACCCTTCTGCTTCAAAACAAAGTCTTGCAGGATAGAGGGTCAGGCAGTGAGTTTGTAAAGCCTGAACTAAGTTTTTGGGCAATGCTGCTGGGTGGTTATTTCCTTTTAACAAAGCAAACAACAACAGCACAAATAAACAATGATGACTTTTGACAGCATTGGGCATAAGTATTAGATGACAGGAAAATTATCTTATTTAATCTCTGGAAAAATAAATGGCATGCAGGTTTCTGCTGGTATGCTACTGTAACATTTGGCAGAATCCCATTGGAAGGATTGTGTCATGCTGATGGATTAATGAGCTCTGAGAGAAATGAACAGATAAATACGGAATAAGCAAGCAACCTGCACTGACAGAGTTACTGCAAGCAAAAGCTGCCTGTCTCGCCTGTGTTTGTCTGTGCTCAGCAGACTCAACAGATGAGAAAACATAAATGGGACAAAGCCAGAATATAACTTTGCAGGCAGAGAGGATAATAAAAAAATTAGGTTTCACCCAATTAAACAATTAAACAGCTTTCAGAGCTGTACAGACAGAAGCAAAACAGAAGCAAAAAAAACTACAAAACCAACCTATTAAGGACAAGATAAGACCTCAATTTCTCTTCATTCCTTAAGCAATGTGTTTTTGAATTAGATTGGTGATGTAATCTAATTACTGTAACATACATTCTTTAAGAAATGAAAAAGAAAATAGTTAAAGCTTCTTATGTAATTATAATCAGATATTTTCTAATACTTCACCTATCCAAATATAAAGTACTGTATTAAACAGACTAAGTATTAAATATTGGTTCCAGTAGAATGCTTTGTGTTTATGATCCAGTTCTGATTTGTGATAACTGACCAAAAATATCCTATACTACAACCAAATAAGGAACTCTGTAGTCCACAAAACTTTCTGAACTAGTTAGCAAAGACAGAAGAGTGGTCTGAAGTTGTTCTGTATACAGCAGAAAACAGGAACAGTTTACCAAGCTCAAGACTTCCATTTATGAAATAAAAACTAAAAAAGAAAATGCTGAATTATTTCGGAAAGGATGAGAAAAAAAAGATTTCAATTCCTGCCTCTTCCTAACCAAAGCCATAAATCTCACAGCCAGCTAAAAAAAAAAATAAAAAATAAAAAAAAAATTGAAAATGCATAGCTTGCTTCTTACTTCAGCCAAACCTCTTTGCTCACCCCTAAATCAATATTTTCTATGATCCTTTGCAAAAAGCACTGAAACCAGCATGTCAGAGCAGCACACTCGACTTGTAAAGTATTGGCATTTCCATGACTTTCAAACCAGCAATGCAGCTGGGGTTTGTTTGTGTTCTCTTCTTTTGGGACAACTAACAAGTTTCAAAACATTGTTTTCCTGTGAGGAGATGCTGAAGGCAGCCAGAGCTGAGCCTGGGCAGTAGCAGTGCAGGAAACTGCAGGGGTTATTCCCCCCGAATGGCCCATCCTTGCTTCAGGCAGCTGCAGGCTGGGTAAGCCTGAAAACAAGGCTGCTCTGAACATAAAAACACTGGTTTGGGTTTGCTGTGCTGAGCTGTGAGCTGCTGTGATGAAGAAGTTTCCAAGGGGTGGTTTCCATCTGGAAATGAAGCCTCCCCAGGGGAGGGAAAGGGTCAAAAATACCAGGAGTTAACCTGAGTTTAACTCGGCTGGGATCCTGAGCTGACTTGAGGCACAGTCAAATGCAGAGCTTACTGTAGGATGCAAAAGGCAACAGAGGAATAATATTGCCACCCATGATCTTAACATGATAAATGCATGAGGGCAACAGTTAGAGATGACCACCAGTAAGCACTGTGCCACACCATTAACATCTCCCTGCACCTCCAGGCACATTCAGACCCAGAAGTTCAGAACTCCTCCACATCTTGCAGCCTTTAATATTAGACCTCCTCAGTACAGAAATACCTGGACACTGAAGATCACACTTCACCTTTGCATTTGGTAACTTTAAATGTCAAATAAGGTGAGGGTGGTTAGGCATTGGAATGGGCTGCTCAGGGAGGTGGTGGAGTCCCCATCCCTGGAGGTGTTTAAGAATTGCATAGATGTGGTGCTGGGAAACATGGTTTAGGGACACTGGCAGTGTAGGGTTAATGGCTGGACCTGATGATCTTGAAGGTCTCTTCCAGCCAAATCATTCTATGATAAATGAGTCAAGTTCAAAGACCTAATTGAAGCAAAAGCAATGGCCAATAAACAGTTGTGTTGGTTTCCATAAAGCAGGTTTCCACCTCTGCAGAGTGCCAGTGAGCATCTCTGAAATAATGCATCCAGGCAAAATGACATCACACCACGGAAGGCCTAAACCAGGAGCTTCAACTGCAGCACTCCAGGCTGGGGGAGCAGTGGCTGGAGACTGCCCAGCAGAAAAGGCCTTAGGGTTGCTGATGACACCCAGCTGAATATGAGCCAGTGTGTGCCCAGTTGGCCAAGAAGGCCAAGGGCATCCTGGCCTGGATCAGGAGCAGCGTGGGCAGCAGGAGCAGGGCAGGGATGATGTCCTTGTGCTCTGGCCTAGTGAGGCCTCATCTCAGTGCTGGGTTCAGCTCTGGGCCCCTCATTCCAGGACAGACATTAAGGGGCTAGAACATGTCCAGAGGAGCTGCCAAGCTCCTGAGGGGCTGAGAGAACAAGTGGTGTGAGGAGAGAATGAGGGAGCTGGCCATCGTCAGTGTGGAGCAGAGGAGGATGAGGGGGAGCTCATTGCCCTCTACAGCTCTTGACAGGAGGGTGTGGAGAGGTGGGTGAGGCCTCTGCTCCTTAGTCACTAGTGACAGAACCAGGGGAATGGGCTGAAGTTGCAGCAGGGGAGGGTTAGATTGGATATTGGGAAGAAATTATTTACAGAGAGAGTGGTGAGGCCCTGGAACAGGCTGCCCAGGGAGTGGGTAGAGTCACCATCCCTGGAGTGGTTTAAGAAAGGAGCTGACATGGTGCTTCAGGACATGCTCTGGGGGAGGCAGGGAGGCAGCTTGTGTTTTTATTTCAAATGGTCGTTTTTTTGTTGTAGGTTTCGTTGGACTCAGTGATCTAAGAGGTCCTTTCCAACCATTATTATTCTGTGATTCTGTTATTGTAACTAGATGTTGATTATTTCTTGTGTTAATGAAGTCAGAAGATTTATATTATCAGATTGCTTTATCTTTATACTCTATGCTCTAGCAGCTCACAAACACCAACAAGCTACTCTCAGCTTAGGTAGCAGAGGCAACTTCTTTTTTAATAACAGAAAATGGAGAAATTAAAAAATCAGTCAAGATTACCTCAGCAGTTCTTGGGTGCTCAGGAAACATTCTAATACATTTTCCCACAACACTGTTATTATAAGGGATTGTGATATTAAAAATAAATCTATGGAACAGTCAATATCAGTATGAACATAAGGCACAGTTGTATAAACTCAGTGCATGGCACAAACTGAGTGCCCCCCTTACCATTTCAGCAGAGGTGCTCCCTGCACCCCAGGCAGCCGAGCCTCCCAGCATCTGCAGGCAGCACAAAGTACTTGGAATTTTACTGGTAGAGGTCAAACCTTCTAGCCAGCAGATGATCAGTTCTGCATCCCCTACTCATTTAAATCTCCTGGTCTCTTCCCTACATGGGAGACACTGACTGGACCAGAGTTTATCTGTTTATCTTGGGAGTATTTGTTTGAGTTGGGTGGGTATTTTAATGTTTTTGCTGTTTCGAGTATTCTCTAGACAGATCCTTTTTTTTTTTTTCCTAGTTATTTTCAAATACAATCTTGGGTTTTTTTGTCAGCTTTTAGAGGGAACTGGCTTTAACTTGATGGTCTAGGTATATTCTCTTCTCCAAGCCATGTACTTCCTAAGGATGTAGTAGCATTACAATGGTTTTGAGTTTCCAGAAGCTGGACTAAGACTGTCTAAAGATTTAGGCATTAAAATGAGAAAAGACAAGTGGCTTTTGCTCTGTCTTTCATTGTTATTAGAATCATCAGCTAACTGTGAGTCATAGATGTGTCTGACAGGCAAAAAAAAAAGTTATTCTAACCTGTTTTTCTATCATCACTGTTTACTTTTCCCAAATAGTATCTTCCCAAGCAGTAGAGGCTTCCAGGTTCTAAAACTCCATCAGCTAACAGAAGTGAACCCAAAGTTCCCAAGATACAACAGAAAAACTGAAGCATGCTTCCAATATTTCCTTGCTTTCACAATTAAAAGTAGCCTGAAAAATACATCAGTGGTCCCCATTTTCACCAAATGAGACAGGACCACCAGCAAATCCACTGAATCTTCTCCACTCTTCCCTTTGGCACAGCAGTCTCAACATTGCCTGGCTGTGACAGCAACTTCTCTTGTGGTTCACCAAGCGAAACCAACAGTTTTTTAAAAAATAAAATAAAATTTTAAAAAAAGCCAGCTTTGGTCTAATTCTACTGATAATGTCACTTCATTTTTAGCAGAGCACTGGTTATCTGCTACCATAGCTACTAAAGTACTGAGGAGGTGCAAGTCAAACAAATCCTTATGACTCTGTTCCTATTCTAACAGGTACATCAGGGGACAAAGGATGCATCAAGGCACAGCACTGCCATGTGCTCAGGATTTTATCAGAAGTCTCCTGGTGTTTGGTGGGGTTTTCCTATGGATTTAAGCACTTGCCTCAGCAATCACATGAAGCAGTAACATGAGAATCTCTGCTTTGTTGAGCCTCTTATTTGTGGAGAGGACTTCTTACAATAGAGATCTCCAGTACCATGTCACTGATGGACCAAAGTTTTACTGGAGGCATTTAAAAAATGATGCTCCCACCCCACACCAAATGGACCAAACTCTTCTCAGAGACATCATCCTGAAAACAGTGGTGCAGCCACTCCTCTGACAAAAATCAACACCCTGCTAAAAACATCTAGCCTCAGATCCTGCTCCCAGCACGAGGATAAGCTGTTTGTGAAGAGCTGATTATCCCTGTGTGCAGGGGAAAATACAGTCAAATGGAAGAGAGCTTGTAGAATTTGTCACCATGCATCTGCATGGCACATCCCTACATTAAGCTATATTAAAATAAGATGGGAAAAGCATTACACTGCTCACTTGATAACACTCCCTAGCTTTGTATATTGTTACTGCCATCTGTTTCTGGTTTGTTTCTTGGGTTGGTTTTTTTATTATTTTTTTGCCAGTTTTCAGTTTCAGTGTACCAACTTTCACAGACCAGTCAATTAAAATGGTATTTTAAGTAAGGTTTTACAGGAAAATATTGTATGTTACTCCCCTTAAGCCACATTATATGAACTGCAGTTTCCTACTACTACCAATACTGTAATTGTTAAAAAAAAAAATAAATCCCACTTTTCTTGCCTGATTTCTCCATTTATGTAACTAAACTATTAAAGACCCATGATTCTGTTAGCCAGACACAGTTTCTAAGTCAAGTTTCTGTTATTTAGATATACTCTGTTTCTATTTTTAAATCCACTGCTTTACTCATTTTTGGTGAGTAAACACATTGGTGTCTGTGTTTACATGAGGACTAAAACCCAGGCTCACTGAGCAGCAGTTCCTGGTTGTCCTTCATCTGCCTGAGTGGAAGGACAGCAAATGACCTTTTCTTGCCCAACTGACTATTTATTGCACAACTCCTCCAATACAGCATCCAGTAGCATTTGAAATTCACTCAGATAATCTTCTCAAATCCTCGGATCTAAGATCATTGTAACCTGCACTTTGAAAATCCATCCTATGAGCAGCCAGGATTGTGAGAATCCCAGTCCCTCTCTTGCTTGGTCCTTGTGCTCTCTCACTGGGAGAATTCTGAACTCATTCTTCACTGGTGCATGACTCCAGCAGTCATCAAACAGTATATGTGAAACAAAACATGCACACACAAGGTGTCTTTCTTATTTGGAAAAGGTTAATTAAAGAAGAAAAAAACAAACAAACCAACAACTAAAAACCCACACTGACTAGCACAAGCACCTTGTTTTTCTCATTTACAAGCAGTCAGCTTTAGAGCAGTTTGAGAAGCACTATTCTCCAGTCCTACTGAGTGCACATAACAAAAAATACTGTGGAAAAGATACTAGGTTTTGGTGCCTGGTTTCCTACAGGTACAGCATGGCCAGTTCCCTGTATAATCATGCACTTCCATGAAAACCAAGAGTGAGGTTTTTTTGTTCAATGATCCACCACCAGTTACACCAGAACACACAGGTCTGGACAGTGTGCCCTGCAACAGTGACAAACAGCTTGAAAGGGAAGTTTTCAATTATCCCACTCCAAGTACATCATTCTTACTGGAAAAACACTGCAATCTACAGATTAACCATGAATTAAATTTATATTAAAAAAACATATCCTGCATTTTACATCCTAAATTAAAACAGATATAATTAAAGCCTTTCAAAGTAATATTGGCTAGTGTTTCATTTATATCTACAGCTCAAGCAGACACTTTCTTGGGCATTTGTGCCAAATTTGACTAATTCTTCTGCTCTGTGTTTTACTTACTGTATATGCTTTCCTGTTGTAATTACGAATCCCCATTACACACGCCATGAGAAAGTGTGTGCTTTTTTTTTTTAAGCTTAGTGATGTTTCAAATCATTGTGTGAAGACAGCGAAGCTCTGCAGCTCACAGATGCTTCTGCTATGTGCTTCTCTAGATCATCTGCACACAGCACACCCACCCCTGACCCACAGTTGACCTTGGCTGGAGCACTACACTGAACATCCAGAACAACCTTACAGATAGGGGAGAAGCTTCACAGCATCGTGTTTGAGCCAAGGTTACACTTAAATACCACTGTACTTCTCCTCCTATGGCACTATTATTAAAACCAACTCCAATAAACATTTGCATCTCAAAAAGACTGGTTTTTTGTTAGATTCCTCGCATCCCCTCGCATCCCTCCTCCTGTGCAAACACAGAAAGCAATCCTGCCCAAAGCCCAGTTCATGCAGCATATCCCTGGACCAGCATCCCCACAGAAACTCCTAATTTAGGGTCGAATTTCAGAGACATGATAACAGTTATTCCTGAAGTTCAAGAATCCACATCAGACAAGGTTTGAAGATCACCGCCTTCTAGCACCATTTTTCAGTTTCCAGTCCATTTGTAAAGTTAAACGGCTAAAAAAATAAATCAATAAATTGTATAGTGCTGCAATCCAGTCCTTGCTTTGCTTGGTTTAACTGTGGAGTTCCCTCCCCAGGCAGCCAGATGCAAACCCTTAGTGGAACTGTACTTTCAGCTAATTGCATTTGGTGAGATCTTCCTGCAAAAAACAACCTTGTCCTCCTCTTTGGCTTTGCAGACCAAACCACATGATGATGTCACTTCTAAATGTATGTATCACATGTTGTAGGCCCATGGGTAACACTGAAAGATCAACAAGCAAGTTCCCCTTGAGATAAACCAATGATGTCTAGACCTACTGCTTCAGTCAGACTAAAATTAAACAATAAGTGAACAGCTGTGAGCAGGCAATCACAGAATCACAGAATCACATCACAGCCCTCTTAAAGGAAATTATGTGGAAAAATTTGCAGATTTAAAAAAAATAAATAAAGGGGATGTAAATAATCAGAGCATTGAAAGTTTGAGGTATTTTAAATAAGAATAAAATGTAATTATTTTTTTTTCTTCTCAAAAGATCTGTATGTGATAATGTGGATTACTTTATTATTAACGCAGAGAACATCCACAGGACTTAATCCAGCCTAGTTTTCGTCCCATGGAAGTCTTTAAATTCAGGTTGGACACAGCTTTGAGAAACCTCATTGAGTGAAAGATGGCAAGGAGGTTAAAATAGATGATCTGTAAAGGGCTCTGCCAACTGAAACCATTCTGTGATTTTATGAATAAACAGGAGAATGGAGCTTTGTACTCAGAGCATATACTGGGGTTTTCTGTATGAACAATCTCAAAAACAAAAATAAACCACAAACAAAAACCCCACACAACACACAAGAACATTTTATTGTAATGGTAGGAAGGGCAGGGGGTATTTTTCAGTAAGAACTGATCAAACAGGGAAAACAAAAGGTTACCCTCAAAGCAGAATCTACTCAAAGCAAGGCAGAAACCATCACTCTGCCCATGCTGGGTGTTACCATGAACACTTGCAGCTCTGCTGCACAGACTCAGACACATTTGAATCTAGATCCCAGCTCAAAGCATAAAATCAAGGATGTTCCCAGACACATGTCACAAGACCAGCCCTAGAGAAAAGGGCCCATGTCCAGAAGTTTGGGAACTGTTTTCAGACACAGGACATAGAGCCTGGACTTTTTCTTTGTGGTGGTGAAATGTGAAGCACAACATAAAGCAGTGAAGCAAGGCAGCAGTCCCCTCTGAACAAACAAAAACCATGTGCACTTTGGCCAAATCCTCAGTTGCCAAAGCATCACAAGCCCCATTTTTGCTTATTTTCAGACTCTTCCTCAGAAAGCACAGCATGGGAATCAAACACTCCACTATGCCTGCCATTTGGGGCTTTTTAATAGAGCTTGGGGTAGCAAGTACTCAATTTTTCTTTATGACAAAGGCTCTATTTTGAAAAACGCAAAGCTCAAAATCTTCAACACATTCCCCAAAGAAAATAAAACCAACATTTTAAACCAATGTGGTTTCTGGAAACTCCAAGAGGTCAGCACTCTCCATCCCTGATGTATATTCCCAATTTTACTGTGCTCATTACCTAGAAGAAACAACTACTGTCACCACATTCCTTTTGCCACCAGTTTATCAGTGCCTGCCCTTGACCAGAACACACAAAACCCCCGGCACTTGCCAGCACTCTGCAGGTGAAAGACTATTCTGCTGTATAAATTATACATCTTAGGAACTTGGCGTTTCTTTCACACTGAAAACCTATTCAAGCTTTCCTGCATCCATGGGCTAAGTGGTTTGCTCCAGCCAGGGGGCTGACAAATGCTGATATTTCAAGAAACCTAATCTTTTAATGATTGGGATCAGACGAGGGGTATGGCCATGAAAGAGACAGCTTGAAACAGGCCTAATCTCCAGCGTATCTGAAGCTACAGATGGCAGAGACACAGCAGCACTGCCACCAACGTCGCTCCACCGACCGGAATCTGCTGAGCCAAGGGTGGCCCAGCCAGAGCAATTCAACTGCACACAGAAATCTCTCAAGTCAATACTTGTGTCCTGGGAAAATCCAGCCAGGCTGGGCACCAGCAGGAGCAGGGCAGACACCAACTCCATCAGACAACGGCCAAACCTTCTGACAAGACAATATTCCTGCTCAGTCTTGTTTTCATCAAGGCAAAATTCCCACTTCTTGGTTTCCAGACTCCCAGTTTCCCTGGGTCTGCCATCTCACCAGTGCCTCTGGGATTTCCTGACTGGGCAGCCTTTTGCTGTCTTTCCCAGTTTATGGTCCTAGAGGCTGTTACTTTTTACAGACACACTGAAGGTTTTCTAACTCACTTCCCCTGTTAGTCCAACATGTTGCTTATCAGACTGGGGTACACAGCAGAGGCTCAGTCCTCCCACCAGCCCACTCAGGGCTCATAAGAGACAATCCCACCCCCTCTCCTCCAACATCTGCCCTGCAGCAATAAGCCACCATCCTCTTTGTTTCCTTGCAGAATAAAAGTTTCAACCTAAACTTAACTTCTCCCTGAGAGTCTATGTGCTAATTGGGACCCTCCGAATAAAAAATACTAACGTTTTTAAACTTGCTGTTGTAAGCACATTAAAACAAGTTTAAACTTCCAAGCTGAATTTTCAGTTGACCTATAAACCAAACCCATGAGTCACCACATGTACCCAGTGTCCAAATCCAGTGGGATGTGACTGCAACACTGACCCCCAGAATAAGAGAAGAGGCTCCCCAGCTGCCTGCAGAGCAGCCACGGAACCAGAATTGATCTGTCCAGAGAGGGCCGAGGAGACGACGGTGTCAGACAGCTGACCCTGGGGGGCCACCCACCCTGGTCCCAGCACATCTGCAGAGCAGGATGTTTTCCAAGCTAAAGCTGATGTATTTTTCTGGCAGAAGAAACAGGAGCCAGGAGGATTATGGTTACTTTTGAGGGCCCTGAGAAGGTGGAGGAGGGACGTCAGGCGCCCAGACCACATTCACACAATTATCCAGGCATTAAAAAAAAAAAAAAAAGTGCTATTCTGATCCCTCCTTCAGCAGAACAGCAGCAGCATTCAGCAAGCTGTGAATTTACTGCGTGGGAGAGCCCATCCTGGATGGCAGAATACTTATGCCTACAAAAGTGAAAAATACAAACACCAATGCAGAAGCTACTGAATAGAAATTACTTCCATGCTCCTAATATAAATCTCTAAATATCCTACAGCTGACAAAAAAAACAACACCTACCGAGTTGTAAACCCCAAAACACACCAAAATGTAGAGTTTAAGCAGGTTGGGTCAAAACTCTCAGCACAACAAATTTCTGGATACTCCAATAACTGATCCCTTTCAGTATCTGTGATGGAAATAGATGAATATGCCTCACTCAAAACTTGGACATTTAGAACGTTAACTGAAGATATACCAGCAGTGCTGCTGAAGAAACATCTGAACAGTACTCAGGAGCTCCTGCAAGGGATGACCTTGCAGCTGAACGAAGTAAGTTTTATGCCAGGAAAAAAAAGGCAGTTTCTACAGTCCTCTACAACACCAGCGTTGTGATATTACTCAGTAGGTTCAGAGCTCAGGAATTCACTTAAAATACAGTAAAGGGCAGGAGAGCACAATAGGGACCTGGGCCAGGTCACAGAATCACAGCATGTTAGAGGTTGGAAAGGACCTAGAAGATCATCTAGTCCAACCCCCGCCAGAGCAGGATCACCTAGACTGAGTCACACAGGAACAGATACAGGCAAGTCTTAAGTGTCTCCAGAGAAAGAGACTCCACAACCTCCCTGGGCAGCCCTTTCCAGAGCTCTGTCACCCTCACTGTGAAAAAGCTTTTCCTTGTGTTGACCCTAAACCTCTTGAGCTCCAACCTGCACCCATTGCCTCTTGTCCTGTCATTGGATGACATAGAGAAAAGTCTGGCTCCATCCTCTCTACACTCACAGGTTCACAGATTCACAGATTCACATAATATATTGATAGAGGTCCCCCCTCAGTCTCCTCCAGGCTAAAGAGCCCCAGCTCTCCCAACCTCTCCTTGTAAGGGAGATACTCCACTCCCTTCAGCATCTTGGTGCCCCTGCGCTGGACTCTCTCCAGCACATCTCTGTCCTTTCTGAAGTAGGGTGCCCAAAACTGGACACAGTGTTCCAGGTGGGGTCTCACCAATGCAGAGTAGAGGAAGAGGAGAACCTCCCTTGACCTGCTGGCCACACTTCTCCTAATGCATCCCAGGATGCCATTGGACTTCTTGGGCAATGCAAGGGTGCATTGTTGGCTCATGGTCACCCCCTGTCTACCAGGACCCCCAGGTCTCTTTCTCCAGAGCTGCTCTCCAATAGATCAGCCCCCAGCCTGTACTGATCTATGGGGTTGTTCTTCCCCAGATGCAGC
>VYZU01019348.1:131902-154018 GCA_013401355.1 Ceyx cyanopectus | reverse complement strand
CCAGTTTGCTCAACTGGTCTCTAACCCAAGCCTCTTCAACTGAGGAAAGAACTTCCTCCCTCCAGACTTCCTCTGTGGTCTTGGAGACCTGGGACTCCTGGTAGCTGACCTTAGAAGTAAAGACCGAGGCAAAGGTGGCATTCAGTAACTCAGCCTTCTCTGTGTCCTCGGTCACCAGGGCACCAGCTTCATCCAGCAGCAGGCCCACACTGCCTTTAGGCTTCTTTTTGCCTCCAACATACTTGTAGAAGCTTTTCTTGTTGTCTTTGACCTCCCTCGCCAGCTTAATTCCAAGGGAGGCCTTAGATTTCCTTGTTGCATCCCTGCATACTTTGACAACCTCCCTATATTCTTCCCAGGTGGCCTGTCCCTCCTTCCATGTTTTTTATATTTCCCTCTTCAACTTAAGTTTTACCAAGAGTAATTCCATCCCTTAAGACGACTGGGTTCTAATTTGTACTACCGTAGCCTACAACTGAAGCTGAGCTAGATAAAAAGTTGATTGAAAATTTGTGGTTTGTTCAACAGCTTTCTTGGAAGAAGAGTTTCTGAAAACTTCACCTCTTAAACTTGAAGGGTGGGACGGGAATCCCCAAAGGGCTCTGCTTGGACACCCCAGCACTGCCCTGGCCATTTGTGCTGCTCTGCCCCTGAATGGCGAGCCCAGGGTCACGACAGGCAGTGAAAAACAAATCTGCTCTTTCTCCTAGAACTACTGCTTCTTTCAACTGCACACTAAGCAGGCCAAAATAACTGCATGAGATGATTATGAAGGAGTCTAATGCATGTGCGTGATGGAAAGTCAGAATTTAAGTCCTAGAGGTGATAGCCCTCTGAGTGCTCCCTCTCAGAGCTTCCAGTAAAATTCAAGAAGCATTTCTGATGATTTTCACCACCTTTTCTCCAACAGCTGCACCAATTGAGCTATTCAGTCAGAGTTTTACAGTAATAGCTGAAGTGTATTTTTCTACTATTTTCTTCTCATTATAAATGAAACGCCCAAGCCATATTCACTTAATACCACTGAGAAAAGAGAAACAAAGAATAAAAGGGAAGAAAGGTCACTGTCAGGCCAAGATCAAGTCTGGAAAATTTCAACTTGAGACGTGAGCATTTCGGGAAGTTATAAGCAACTGGAATAATAAAGGAATTCTAATTGAAACACTGCAAGAATTTTAACTATAACTCTTGCTATGCCAACCAAGTGTTATTTAATGTATTTGAACAGCTTTCAGAAACTCTTTTTGGCTGAGACATCAATGGTCTGTGTTCTCAAGATCACTCACAATCTCCTTGAAAAGGCAGAAGAAAGGAATAGATGGTGTTGGTCACAGCCATATTGATGGAGGTCAGCACAAGCTCCTTTGCTTTCAGTGGCATCACCAAGTCACAGGAAAAGAAGGAAAAGGGATCCAAAATCCCCCCCAGGTTGTAAAAGTACATCTAGTTTAAGTAAAAGAGAATAAAAAGAGCTTCTTTAAATATATAAGTGCTAAAAGGAAGAATAAGGAAAGTTTGGGGCCACTGCTGAATGAGGCAGCAGTCTTGATAACTGAGGATGCAGAGAAGGCAAAATTGCTCAACACCTTCATTGCTTCAGTCTTTTCTTCTAAGACCAGCCCCTGTGAACACCAGTCCCTGATTGAAGGAAGGAAAGCCTGGGGGAGGGATGACTCTCCACTGGTCAATGAAGACTGGGTTAAGGACCAGTAAGTTGAATACACATAAGTCCATAGGCCCCGATGAGATGCACCCAAGAGTGCTGAGTGAATTGGCGATGTTATTGCCCTACCACTCTCCATCATTTTTGCAAAATCATGGCAAGTGGGAGAGGTGCCAAAGGACTGGAGGAAAACCAGTGTCACTCCGGTCTTCAAAAAGGGCAAGAAGGAGATGCCCAAAAACTATAGATCAGTCTGTCTTACCTCCATCCCTGGAAAAATAATCGAGAGGCTCATTCTTGAGGTCATCTCTAGGCACATGCAAGAAAAGGGCATTATCAGTAGTCAGCATGGATTTACAAAGGGGAGGTCATGCTTGAGTAATCCTTCTGTGATATTGGAACTGGAGGGACAGATAAAGGAAGACCAGTGGATGTAGTCTATCTTGACCTGAGCAAGGTTTTTGACACAGTCTCCCATAAGATCCTTGTGGAGAAGCTCAGGAAGTACGGGGTGGAAGATCAGGTAGTAAGATGGATTAGTAACTGGTTGGACAGTTACAGACAGAGCACTGGAATGGGCTTCCCAGGGGGCTTGTGGAGTCTCCTTCTCTGGAGATTTTCAAGACTTGCCTGGCTGCATTACTCTGTGACCTGTGTTAGATTATACTTAGATTATACTTAGATTATGATCCTGCCTGGCAGGGGGGTTGAACTCGATGATCTCCAAGGTCCCTTTCAACCCCTGATACTCTGTGATACTGTGATACTCCGAGTTCCTTCGTGCCCAAAGAAGCACCACGTTGGTCACCTCTAACCAAGGCAGTTAATCAAAAATGTGGCCTGTTCAGATGCCTCCTGCAAGGGTAGGCAGAAGCAAAGAGAAATATTTCTCCAATTTAAGAGTATTTGCTGATTGAATCACAAGCTCATTTTTGTTCCCATTCCCTCCCAGTACATTCCACTCAACTCCTTGCCCTGCTCCTCACAGAAGGGCCATGAATTCAATGAAGCCTAATCAAAGTTTTCTCTGTCTCTCTCCAGAACAGAGAATTGTGAACAGACTAAATGCACCTTTTTTTTTCCCCTCTCTTCACTTCTCTAAAGGAACAAAGGAACTGGAAAGGCATCCTGTAAATGCTGAACTCCTGTTGAAATAATCCTAGAACAATTATGTTTCCAAACAGTGCTCTGCTAAAAAAAAAATATTCAGACATCCCATGAGAATTGTGCATGCCAACCCAGGCATTTAAATGTCTGCTGAAAAAAAACCCTGTGTTTCAAGTTCACTCCACTTGACTCCACTTAACAAGTATTTGCAAAGGGCAGGAATGACTAAATACACCAATTTTCTAATACAGCGCTCCAGAGGCACTGCCATCAGCATCTTCATTCCAGTTCTTTCCACACACTATGATACTGTGTTTCAGTCAGAAACTAGGTCATAAACTTCTCTATTGGAAAGCGTTTATAGCTATTTGGCCTGGATTATTCTGTTCAAGAGGTTATAATAATAACAGAAGCTTGCAAGTGTACTTTTTCCAAACTCTTCGTATGTTGTTGCCAGTTTCAGAAACTGGCTCATTACTTACCCTTGTTTGGCTCCTTCATTCTGGATTTCTTGTTTGCTTTGACCTCTTCCTGGACAAATATAAAACTTACTGTTTCACCTAATTAACGTGAGGGATAATATAGAAAACTCATTTATTCCAGTTCCAGCATCAGTTTTACAAAAACTTTGTGAGAGATTCAAGAAGTATTCGTGTGTTGAGTCCTGCCAAAACTTTACAATCTAGTTATACCCTGCTATAGAGGAAAAGAAAAGGAAGACTCTGGACCATTTTCTGGGGACTCAAGTATCAAGGAGCCTGACAGTTTCCTCTGAGCAAGAAAGCTGGATTAGTAGTCTGCTATGTGCTTTTCCAGGAGCCATCAAAACAAACACAATTGGAAAAACCTTAAATTATATACTACATCCACCTTGCCTCATAAGGATTCAGCTGAAGGCCTTGCACATCAAGGCAATCTTTTTCTAAGAGCTGCTTTATCACTTTCTGCCTCAAATATACACACAGAATGGAAAAGGAGGGCAGATGGGATGGAAATAAGTGTACAGCATTGACCTGTTTCTGTAATCAAGAATGGATCTTAAGTCCAACAACTCCACTGTGTTTTGAAGAAAAACAATACTGGAGAATAAAAACAAGCCCAACTATTACCCAGCTGCATAAATTCTGTCTTCCAACTCTGCCAACAAGGAGAATCAGTATAATTAAATTATTCTCCCTCATCTGGTTCTAAGATTTTAGTGAAGAGATGTTATTAGTTCTGTTTGCTTTTACAGAATCTTCAAAGCTTTTACTCCTAAAACTTTAGTACTCTGTGTTCTGTACTTTGCATATTCACCTTTGCAGAGGGTTCACCTTCAGCAAAGCCTTTCCAGTTTGGCAATCCTACCACAATAGTTAACATCATATATATTGCATAGTGTATTCTGTGAGTCCATTTAAGCCAGCTAGGTAGATTCATGCAATATTCCCACTTCCTTCCATAGCCTTGATGCATTCGCTGGAATATGTTTAGTCAGGCCCTCAGTGCAATGATTTTGCTACAAAGACACTACTGGGTGATTGCTTTGTTGGTTTTTTTTTTAATTCAGAGTTTCTGTGAACCAAAAGCAACTTTTATATGTAAAAAACAACAACAACAAATATAGATCAATTCTGATTAACAGTCTTATATTTTAGTGTGCTGCTGGGAGGCTCAGGTGTCCCCAGGATATTTTAAAGTGCCTTTCACACAATCTTGACTTGTGTCAGGAAAAAAAACACAATCTGACTGCCTCACAGCTCAGGAGACAGAGCATCTTCTCGGTTGCTTTCTGGAACTCAAGGAGGTACAGAACATAAAGGCAACACAACTGCCAAATTACTATTAAACACATAGGAGATGAGCTCAGAATGAAGCAAGAGAGGCCTGAGCACCTCAAACCTACACAATGGGAAGGCACCAACAGTGGGAGAGCTGCAGAAGCCCTGCAGTTCCATTTCACTTCTGGGAGATTTTAGTCTAGAAGGATTCTCTACTTAAGAAGAAGCCTTCTAGAGTTCAGACCCATTATCCTCTCCCACCATACCCCTGGGAAGGAACAGTCCAACCCTGCAACCTCCTGACAAGTTGTCCTAGTCCCCAGGTTAAATGAAGTCAGCAAGTAGGAGGTTCCCTTCAGGGTGTGCTCCCTGCCTCTCTTCCCCAGCTCCCTGCCTCTCTTCCCTCTCTTCCCTTCTCCTTCAGCTGAATAGCTGAAGCTGCAGAGCCTAAAAAAATCACCTGGGTTCAAAACAGAATGTGACAAATTCACAAGAGAAAGCATATACAAAACTACCCCACACAGAAGCCACCACTGACTCACAAGGTTCTTCATCTGCAGGTCAGGAAAGGTTCATCTGGGAAGCGCTCCTCTCTCCTCTCCTGGCACCAGTTACCAGCCACTACCCTGGATAGGATACTACACCTTCCCTAAAGGTGTAGGCTTAACCTGGGTCCCTTGATCTGACAGATAGTGACATTTTGATGCATTTGCTGTGTTTATGCTCTTACAGCCTGCCCATTGCAGAATGGAGTACACCCCAAGGTCATCCATTTGTGTGTTCTGTACCCTTGCCTGAAGACATCTCTCCAACTGCCTGCTGCACCCACTGCACCTCTGGCTCCAGTCTGAACACAATGCAGCCTTCACCACACCTCTCTGCAACACTCTTACAGAGGAAGAAGAGTATGACTGGGAGCCCAGAGGTTAACTAAAACCCATGGGTGTACTAAGGCACCACTTACAAATAAGCCCAGGTCTTTTACCTGAGTCCAAATGCATGTTTGACAGTAGCCACCTTCATTTCAGAGCAGCTTTGCACTACTAGCACAACAGGGTGATGATCACGTGCACAGAAAGCTCAGTGTAGCCCTGGGCACATCAGAACAGTGCAAAACTAGTACTCTGGTTAGACACACTGACATCTCTACCACAGACAAAAGCCCAAAGGTACCTAGGCCCTTATCTCCTACTGATATGGGGACCGAATAAATCATTTGTGGTTCCCCAGAAAGCTTGTGACAGAGGAAGAATTGAAGACCAAATTTCTCTACCTTTGTGTAGGTTTTAACAAGCCTGGGATATTTTTTGAGAGTATCAGCAACTTGATAGCCAAGTCCTGAACTGGCATAGCCTCAAAGAATGAGTTAAGTTACTTAAACTGCTCAAGAAATGCTGAAATTGCCCTTATAGTCAGACCTACAGCTGTAACTGCTAAGGTGGAATAAAATCCAAAAGTTAAGGAAATGCTTTTATACAGTGGCAAGGGTAAAGAAAATAGCAGCAGCTTGTTTGTTCCCACAATTCTAATCAGTTCTATAGGATAATTATGCATTAGGAATAATCTTACAGTTTGTCAACATGAGATAACTCTTGTACACAAGGTGACTGGGGAAGAGTTTGCTGCTTCATGCAACGGAACACTTGTGTGCTGGCACACACTCTCTTCTTTTGATTTTCCATCATATTCATATCTCTAATGGAAGTGAATTCATTGAGAAAAATTAATCTGAAACCTGCACCAGACTAGTCCTGAGCACGACAGAGCCAAGCACAAAAACCTGAGTGAATGAAGTTGGATCCCAAAGGGCAGAACAGAACTGACTGGAGAGTGAGTTCATCAGCACCTCTCCCATGGGATACGTTTAGAATTCAATACAAATATAAAAAAAAAAAAAAAGGAAGTTGTTCTTTTTGTGGAGATATTTTGACCAAAGAATTATCAGACTAAACAATTTCTAGTAGTCCAAGTGCGGTTAACAAAGTGAAGCCTTCTGGAATAGATGCTGCAGTCTGGTGTAATTTAAAGTAGATGAAGCTAATTCCTGCAGGAGCAGGTGGGTTGATGGAAGAATTAGCAGCAACGAACTGTATTTTGTAATAATCTTTCAATCATTAAAACTCAATTTAACTTCCAATGTCATCTGTTTTCAGAGAAGGAAAATCTAAAATCTCACAATGATTTACAGCCAGACACATGTAAACATTCATGTAGACAAGAGATTTCTATTTCTGATTAAGTGAATTTTGAAGCTGCAACATTAAAACCTGCTACTATTGAAGCTTAACCAAAACGTGAGGACAGGTAATGAGCAGCCACTCCAAATGGCATACATTTCATTTCTTACCTGAAGTGTGTTCATCAATCATTCCTGCTGTCCCAGGAAAATGCTTCAGCAACCTCATAAAAAACAACCTAGTGAACACCTAGAAGTTTAAAAAGAAATATAAGCATTTTGCACAATGCAAAAGTCACCAAATGCACAGGAAGTAGAACAATAATATTTCAGAGATCAGTCTTATGCTATACTTCCAAGGATTTTTTTAAAAATAATTTTAAAATTATTATTCTACATCTTTATTTAGACTTCTCTGTGCATTTAAATTAAGTTGTGGTACACTGATCTGAGGCAGAACTAGAACGACAGTAATGGCAATTAATAACTAGACTAATTATAGATGGGAAAATCAACATGCTATAAAAATAGAAGTATCAAAAGTAGAAGTAACAAAAGAGAAGTAGTTATCCCGAGCTGGTTTAATGGTTTAGCTGTGTCCACATATTCACTCGATATTAATTCACACTGTATACAGAGAAGTTTGTCAGTTCTCACAGGGAAGGAAATAGCATTTCTGAATTAGATTTCACAGAAAGAATGACTTACGCTAAGTGTGAAATGTGGGTCTTTTCTTAACTATTTCTTTCCTTTCTTTTCAATGTCATTTGGAAAGCTCTGTATCTCTTGAGTGTCCAGGTATAAAGCATCTTTTAAAATGCTGGACATAGCACTCTTCAGAGCTGCGTTTTCACTTGATAGCCACAACACAAATACATTAAAAGGCTCTGCAACTTACAGTGGTTATACTGAATCCATGCAAAGCCTTCTCTAAATCAAACACTAAATTGGGAAAGCCATGCTCTGCTAACAGTGCATGTGTCTGCTTGATTAACAGGAATGGTGCAGGAAGAGAGCTGCCAAATTAACCTTCAGATTTCATGCACTGCAATTACCTCCCAAGCCTGCCAGCAGATTCCCACAAACTTCATAGGAAGAGCATCCTAGAAAGCATGTTTTTCCTAACAGTACGCCACAGGGTCTGCTTTGCAGATGCCACAGTTTCTTGGGAGTTACACCTATGTCACACATTTTCTCCCTCATAAACATTATCAAATCATCTTGATCTCATCTAAGGTGCAAGGTGCAATCTTTCAGGAGGTCCCATACAATTTCATCTAGAACATGTGGAAGAAACTTCTGGTTTCTGCTGCTTCAATCCAGGTAAGTCTCATGGACAGCTCAGCTGGCCACTGCAGTACCTGAGGCTAACAAAGCATTACCCAGAACATGGCTACAGCACATCTTGTGAGACGCGGCTTCCAAAACCCACCTGAAGATACCCATCTCACCATCTACAGCGTTTTAAATGGCTTAGTTATAACAGTATATGCATGCAAATACTTCCACAAAAAATAGAAGTTACTCTAATTTATGCAAGGAAAAATAAATTTGCAATCTTTTCTTTCACATGACCAATTGTACATAACTGTCTGAAAAGCCTCCAGAGCTCCACCACCTACCACACAGTAAAGGCTTCAGTGCAGATCTGTGCTAAGAAACAACTCAAATAATGGCATGATGAGGTGATATTCTTATTTCATTACTGTCTCCTCTCATATTTGCTTTGCTTAAGAAATAAATAAGAACATAAATTAATTAGCTCTCGAATCGAACTAGCCTTTAGAAATAAAGAGTCAAGTTGTGCTGCCCCCACTCATGTTACAGCAGCAGCAATCNAAAAAAAAAAAAAAAAAAAAAAAGGAAGTTGTTCTTTTTGTGGAGATATTTTGACCAAAGAATTATCAGACTAAACAATTTCTAGTAGTCCAAGTGCGGTTAACAAAGTGAAGCCTTCTGGAATAGATGCTGCAGTCTGGTGTAATTTAAAGTAGATGAAGCTAATTCCTGCAGGAGCAGGTGGGTTGATGGAAGAATTAGCAGCAACGAACTGTATTTTGTAATAATCTTTCAATCATTAAAACTCAATTTAACTTCCAATGTCATCTGTTTTCAGAGAAGGAAAATCTAAAATCTCACAATGATTTACAGCCAGACACATGTAAACATTCATGTAGACAAGAGATTTCTATTTCTGATTAAGTGAATTTTGAAGCTGCAACATTAAAACCTGCTACTATTGAAGCTTAACCAAAACGTGAGGACAGGTAATGAGCAGCCACTCCAAATGGCATACATTTCATTTCTTACCTGAAGTGTGTTCATCAATCATTCCTGCTGTCCCAGGAAAATGCTTCAGCAACCTCATAAAAAACAACCTAGTGAACACCTAGAAGTTTAAAAAGAAATATAAGCATTTTGCACAATGCAAAAGTCACCAAATGCACAGGAAGTAGAACAATAATATTTCAGAGATCAGTCTTATGCTATACTTCCAAGGATTTTTTTAAAAATAATTTTAAAATTATTATTCTACATCTTTATTTAGACTTCTCTGTGCATTTAAATTAAGTTGTGGTACACTGATCTGAGGCAGAACTAGAACGACAGTAATGGCAATTAATAACTAGACTAATTATAGATGGGAAAATCAACATGCTATAAAAATAGAAGTATCAAAAGTAGAAGTAACAAAAGAGAAGTAGTTATCCCGAGCTGGTTTAATGGTTTAGCTGTGTCCACATATTCACTCGATATTAATTCACACTGTATACAGAGAAGTTTGTCAGTTCTCACAGGGAAGGAAATAGCATTTCTGAATTAGATTTCACAGAAAGAATGACTTACGCTAAGTGTGAAATGTGGGTCTTTTCTTAACTATTTCTTTCCTTTCTTTTCAATGTCATTTGGAAAGCTCTGTATCTCTTGAGTGTCCAGGTATAAAGCATCTTTTAAAATGCTGGACATAGCACTCTTCAGAGCTGCGTTTTCACTTGATAGCCACAACACAAATACATTAAAAGGCTCTGCAACTTACAGTGGTTATACTGAATCCATGCAAAGCCTTCTCTAAATCAAACACTAAATTGGGAAAGCCATGCTCTGCTAACAGTGCATGTGTCTGCTTGATTAACAGGAATGGTGCAGGAAGAGAGCTGCCAAATTAACCTTCAGATTTCATGCACTGCAATTACCTCCCAAGCCTGCCAGCAGATTCCCACAAACTTCATAGGAAGAGCATCCTAGAAAGCATGTTTTTCCTAACAGTACGCCACAGGGTCTGCTTTGCAGATGCCACAGTTTCTTGGGAGTTACACCTATGTCACACATTTTCTCCCTCATAAACATTATCAAATCATCTTGATCTCATCTAAGGTGCAAGGTGCAATCTTTCAGGAGGTCCCATACAATTTCATCTAGAACATGTGGAAGAAACTTCTGGTTTCTGCTGCTTCAATCCAGGTAAGTCTCATGGACAGCTCAGCTGGCCACTGCAGTACCTGAGGCTAACAAAGCATTACCCAGAACATGGCTACAGCACATCTTGTGAGACGCGGCTTCCAAAACCCACCTGAAGATACCCATCTCACCATCTACAGCGTTTTAAATGGCTTAGTTATAACAGTATATGCATGAAAATACTTCCACAAAAAATAGAAGTTACTCTAATTTATGCAAGGAAAAATAAATTTGCAATCTTTTCTTTCACATGACCAATTGTACATAACTGTCTGAAAAGCCTCCAGAGCTCCACCACCTACCACACAGTAAAGGCTTCAGTGCAGATCTGTGCTAAGAAACAACTCAAATAATGGCATGATGAGGTGATATTCTTATTTCATTACTGTCTCCTCTCATATTTGCTTTGCTTAAGAAATAAATAAGAACATAAATTAATTAGCTCTCGAATCGAACTAGCCTTTAGAAATAAAGAGTCAAGTTGTGCTGCCCCCACTCATGTTACAGCAGCAGCAATCTCTAGAATCTCCTTTCAGGTACCTTACATATAGGTAGAAAAAATCCCCACCCATCATAAATGAAGTTGATAAAAAAGCATACCTAATTTCTCCTACCACAACCAAATCCTACCTTTAGAAGATAATTGCTACTTGTGCCTAATTAAAGCCACATTAGCTATTAAACACGAGACCATTAGAAACATTTGGCTCAGAGTGCTGGAGCAAAGGTAGAGAGAAGAACAAAAGTTGAAGGGGAATTCTCTGCAGGTTGCAGCTCCTCAGACATCCCTATGGACTGCTGGTGGTCTCTACAGTTTCAGAAGGTGGTCATGAGGAGGAAAAATTAAGACCACATGCCTGAGAATGCAAACAATAAAACAACAGGAGAAAAATAAGAAGAGTGGGTCAACATTGGGAGTTTAGTAGGATTCTCATCTGGTCACAAATGAAAACCATTGTGGAAACAGCACAGTGCTGCCCACAGATTTTTCTTCTCTCTGAAAAAAAATAAGAAGTATTAGGTAGTTTTTAGATGAAACAGAGGATAAGGAATCAGAGGATGAAACAAAGATTTAGGAATACTCTTACAAGGTCTTTGCAAACCCATACTAGACATAGAAAGATGTCTCAAAGAGGCCAAATCTTTGAAGTAAAAATAAGGAACAGGAAAGCACATGGCAGAACCCAAAGTGCTTTCCAGTCTATGGTGCAAAGTGAGTGCTCAGGCAGCACCTTGGATCATTACCAGGGATACCTGCTTCATGTCTTGGAGCCCCTGGAAGGCAACCCAAATAGACACTGTGGCATTTTCAAGCAGGTCACCATCCTACCAACCACAACTCACCTCCAAAGCCCAAATGAGGCAAAAGACAAAGCTAATATCAAACTCTAAGATTAGATTGCCTTTGTCTGTTTGATTTTTTAAACCAAATATGGCAGTTGCATTAGTCAATTTTAATTACTTGTTTTCCATCCCAATGAAATGGATAAGAGTATTGCTCTGACTACTCAGATAATAGTGCTGCCTGAGGCTGCCAGCCCTAAAACACTGGGGAGGGAGTCGAGATCCCAGTGATCCAATTCCTTCCAGCCTCTCCTCACACGCCCATTAAGAGACAGGGCAGCCCTCAAGGATCAGGCTGTCACCCCAGTAGCTGCTCTGGTCCCATCCAGCACCTGCCCAAGCAGCCAGGGGCTGTACCCCAGCTATCAACAGCCACCAGAGACACTGCTGAGGGAGGAAGGCCCCAAGCCAGAAGCCCCTCTGCCCTTCCCTCCTCACGGGTGCAGCTTGGAGACAGACCAGGTTGATGTATGCAGCTGAAGAGACTCACCCTGGAGCAGGTGACAGGGTTCTGCCAGGAATCACTGAAATCATTAGTAGTATTAATCATTAAAAGCAATTTGTGCTGGTTTGTCAGACATACACGCTCTTCTGGCGCATTGTGTGAGCATTGCTGGCTGCCAGGTTCAGCCCCAGCAGAACCATCCACAAGATGCTCCTCCTCTTGCACGAAGCAAAGTTTGCATGAAACGCATCAGAAAACACTGTTTTCTTGACAAATACCATCATTGCCTCCTAAAAGAACTAGACTAGGATTATTGTTTTATGAAAAAGATCATTTGTAGGCTAGTGACTAAAGTACTACTGTGAACTAGGTCAATCCCATCCTTTGTTACTGTTCCAAAAGTACAATAACAGCGGGAAGGGGGGTCAGGGTGAAATAATCATTTGTTAACAATTTTAATAGCAAAGCTTTATTGGGTTTCCCTATGGATTCTCATCGTTAGTGCAGTGAAATTAAGCGTTTTTCCTCCAAGTGAACTCTTGTTAATCCTTTTATTTAGGTTCAGAGCTACAGTACATGACCCTGCAAGAACATTCATCTACAGTCACAGCTGGAGCTGCAGACTCACTGGCTTGAAGGAATTAATTTCTTTGCAAGGCAGAAGCAACAGAAAGGCCACAGGCTTATCTGCAAGAAAATCTGAGCAGAACAAAACCAAAACATATCATCAGACACCTCATCAAAAAGCAGATGTGCAAAACAACTCTGGCACATTAGAGAAATACAATTGAGGTGTGTGTGTGTGTGAATCTAAAGGTCTGTCACACCATAAAACAAGCTTAACCTCTTGTAAAAATAAATCTGAATTTTAAAACAAGATTAAATTCAACCCTAATGAACAGCCATCAAGAGAGCACTCGGATTTAACAGTGCTCAGCTCCAGCCACCCAGACTTTCTACTATCTCATAACTTTGACAGTCACTTGCAAGATTCAGCTACAGCCAGTTACAATAATGCCAAGTGAAAAGCCAGTTCTTGCTTCAGCTTCTCAATGTCTCAGCCCATTTTCTCCTATGTGAGTAAAGATCACTAAAAACGGGAAAAATGACATAAAATAAGACAGGACATAATACCTTTTTTTGCCATAGACAAAAATGTAACAAAAGCAGATGTGTGGCCATCAGCTTGGGAGGGTGTAGAAAGCCACAGAAACAACTCTTGAGCAGGCAGAACTCAAAAGCACAAGTGCCAACCTGCACTTGGGAGTTAAAGTCTGGACCTCCCACTTCTGATGGTGTTCAAGAAAATACTTCCAAAGCCATTTTTAACCATTTCATTTTCTCAATATTAATAAAAGAAAACTCCTAAGGCAGCAGATTAAACATTTCTTACAAGAAGCCTTAGCTAAGAGCTCACTGGATGCACCACAGGCTGCTGTCACACTCAGAGTATCTAGAGGCTTTATTAACCTGGTCACGTGCGAGTCCCATTATCACCTTTGTACTGATCTGAAGCTTGATTCATTAAACTGATCAGAAGCATTTCCATATCCACAATCACAGCAATTTATTTTGGTCATAATGCACTGAAATGTTTACTTATATTTTCTAAAAGCTGAGAATTCTTGACACTTTTGAGACCTCAGTATTTTGATTTTTTTTTCAGATCATTGCTTTCCTATTCAGAGAATAAAGGGACATAAAAGCTTCATTTCACAAAAATAATGTAGAAGCAGATATTTTGCAAGGAGAATCTAAGCAGACAAAATCCAGTGTACTTTTAATTCTTGCCCACGTTTTAAATGTTCAATTTGCTTATATTTTCTAAAAAGATTTGCAGCACCTTCTAAATGAGAAAATATCACAGCCCCACTGGAACCCCTACAAACCTCTCTCTGAAGCAGCATGAGCAGTACCTTACTAGGATTTGTAAATAAGTAGCAACTATCAAAAAGAAAACACTCAAAGCCAAGTAAATTTCAATTATATCTAGGTTTTCAAATATACCTAGGATTTTTATCCATCTGAAGTGAAAATATATTTAATGAAATCATACCAATGATGAAACATTTTCCCTATACCATTTCACTATCCATTTATTTTATCCTACTAGTCCATTTAGCTTCATTGCCCTTAACACTGTGCTCCCAAGGAGCCACAACTTAAGAAGATGATCCAGGTCAGACTTCACTGATTAAAATCCTTCTAGCACATTGGCATAGGGTATCCACCAAAGAATACAGACGCAGGGAAAAGCAAGCACTCTGCAGCTTTTGGAGGCCTCACTGCTGCTATTTTCCTGGATGATGAGGACAGGATTTCTGTAGAAAAGGCCAAAAGGGAGCACAGAGCCCTTGCTCAGCAGTGATGAAGAGGGGGCTGGAACCCCCCAGTGCTATACAGATCTTTCCTCCCGCTACACAACTAGGTTTAGAGCACTGCTGCTAAACAGCTTTTTCCTTAAAAGATATCAATCGATATAAATTAATATTAAACTAATATTGCTATGCACATTGTGATCATCACTTGATAAAGAATGAGCAGCAGTGTTCTGATGGCTTTCCTCATCTGGCTTTTCTTAATATTGCTAATTCCCCAAAAGGAAACATTTCCCTGAGCAGGACCCATTAGGTTGCATGGATTAGAGTGGGCTTTGAAGATGAGCTGTGCTCACAAGTTATTAAGAATGTGAGCAATGAAACCAGAATTTTAGACAGAAAAATTAAATCTCCCCAGCAGTAACCTAGCTGACCTAGTTGCGTCACATCGCCAAACAAAGACAGAAAATCCATCTATGTTTCTTTCCAAAGAAATAAAATAACAAACAGTCTTCAAATTAAAAGCTGACTTAATTTACTTACAAAAGTCATCATGATCTCTAATGGCACCATCTCCCCCTCCTTTTTAATTTTGTTCTTTTCATTATCATTATCCCAGGTGGCTTTCAGGAAGTCCCTGCAAACTAGTCACTATTGTGAAGATGGCCTATTTTAATCACAGTCCCTTGACAAGAACAGCTAATTATCTAACTTTTCTGTCTGAACTACCAGATGGCTTTACTTCTCAACTTACTTTTAGTTTCTAGTAAGTAGTAATATTTGCATATTAGAAAATGTCTGGGATGATAGAATAGAAATAATACCTGTATCAGCACCAGCCCCTCAGCATGGGCAGAGAACAGAAATGGATTCATCCACTGTATTCCCCCAATACAGCAATGAAGTCACTTCAGACAGGAGGCATCCTTCACATTTTCTGTTCTTACTGGACTGCCCAAAGAAAGGACACCTTACTCTTTGGCAGACAGACCATCCCTTCACACTGCCTTCCCTGGAGCTGCAGACCTTCCCATGCTGGGAGAGAGAGCTGAAAGCTGGGGGGAGGCAGGCAGGGTGTGGGTGTCCTGGGTTGAGTGGGAACAGAACAATTTCTGTTCAGTGATTTCACTTCTCAGCTCAGCTCAGTTGTCACTCCTTGCACTGTCTGCAGTCAGCAGCCTGTTCTCACAGGCAGGGGCTGCTCCCAGCAGTGAGAACATCCCATGGGTAGAGTCACTGCCAAGGGTTGGGGTGCAGACCAAGGCCACTGCTGGATCTTGGACCACACTGAGGGATGCAGGAAGTGAAAGGCAGCACCTACAGGGAGGAGGGGACAGGTGACCCCATGCTGACCAGTGAGAGATTCCAGCCCAGATACAGCATATTCAGTGTATAAAGCTGAGGGATCTAGAGGTTCTCTAGGCTCAGGGCATTGTTGTTCTTTTTTCTTTCTTGGGAGCTCTCCCCCTCAGAGTACCAAGGAGGACTCTGCCCATTCTACCTTTGATCCTGATCTGTGTGTTCCTGACCCTGGTGCCAGAATCCAGCTCCTGAACAGCTCCCATCTTCTGCAGGGCCCAATCTGGCACTCTCCCAGTGCCAACTCCACAGCACCAGTGACAGTGATGGAATTACTATCAGGGGGTTGGGTTCCATACTGGTTTTGTACATATTTGTATATATTACATTTATTAATATACTCATTCAGGCTGTTCTAGTTTCCTTTTCTAAGTCTCTCTCCCTTATTCCCTTTCTCTTCCCCTTTGGGGAGGGAGGAGGGTTAACAGAGAGGGGCTGTTATTGGTCTGGGGGCTGCCCTGACTCTAAACTGTGACAGTAGGTTTTTTATGTTATTGTGTTGGTTTTTCTTTTTTAAACAGCACTGAGATTCATTTCCAGGAAAGCAAGGGGAGCTTCCCTGTGTTGTTCCCAGCCAGCTCATTTTTGACACTCTCATTCCTCTTTCCCTTGAACCCCAAGCTTTGGGGGACAGCAAGAATCACACCCACACTTCACACCATGGTCCTTCACACCTTGGTGCTGAGTGCTGGGAAAGCATCAAAGCTCAGGTTCTGCTTGGGACAGCACAAACAGTCTGCTGGGAGGACCCTGCAGCAAGACATTCACGGCTGGCAGCACAAAGAGCATGCACAGCTCACACGAACTTGCCAGGCATGTACCAACACAGAGAGACCTCAGCTAGTTCCAGAACCATGAGTTTAGGTGGGTTTGAGAGGATCACTCAGAGTGGTGCTCTGCAGACATTCCCAGCAAGGCAATCTAACCCAAGTGCACTGAGCAGCACTTACACACCAGTGCACATTAGGAAAATACAGCTGCCTCTCACTAAAGACAGTGGGGATAATCTAAAAACAAACCAAGGCCAGAGATCAGCCAACAGAAAGAGCTGTGGACACACACATAGGACTTTGTATTTCAGGCAGGCAAAACCCACTGGATATTCACCATAGCAAACATATTCCTTATGAGTGACACTCAGGCATTTTCCTCTTATATTCTTCTCACTATGGTCAAAATTCCATAGTTTATTACACATAAATATTTTACACTGCCAAAAATATCCGTTTTCTAAAGAACAGAAGCAATGCAAACATTGAATAGGTATTTTTTTTCTTCTGGGTTACAACTCATGTGAATAACTGTAGCCATTCAATGATGTTGCCACATTTACTACAAAATAACTGAGGAACCCAGATTTGCATAAACTCCTATGTCCATGAGAACACAGGAGTTACAACTTCCTTTCTGTGCTTTTCTTTTAAATAAATAAGGAGCCTATTGACACAGAAACAAATGAAAAAGCACTCAACAGATAGCCAAAAAATTATATGCAAAGTTCCTAAAAGGGTACCACAAGACATGGCAGATAAAATGCCAAACAGCAATTACTTTATTTTTTTTCTCTGTGTATCTTTAGACAGTCACTCACTTTTAGCTACCTCCTCTAAAAGGTTTAGGGTGCATTTCTAGAAAAAAATACCTCTGTAATTTTAGTCATATTAGCACTGAAAGTATATACCCTAAATGTATATGACTACAGATACTATAAGAATATAAATAACAAAAGTATACACTACATTAAATTATACTAGCAGCAAATTCAGAAGGGAGAAGTGTCACTTTTATAAACTGATAATATTCTACCCCTGAAAATCAGTTTCTTCAGGAAGAGCTAGAAAGAACAATGTCATATTGCCACGGTTCTTCCTACAGCACCAGCAGAGAAAGGTCCCTCAGTGGCACCATCCCAGCAACACAAGGATGCCTGAGCAGACATAATCAGCAGCTCTCTTCAGTTTTACAGCCATGGCTCTCAGGCAGAGCAGCAGCAAAGACACACTGAACTCCTGCCCCTCCAGAGACACAACTGACTTTGGGCAGTGCAATGGCCATCAGGACTTCCACCCCTGAGTGGGGCAGGGGGCTCACTGAATTCATGGAATTACCTTTAGAGTGACAAACTACTCGGTAAAGTTCTCCATTTTGGGTTTGGTTTCCAGAACTGCCTTGATTTTCTCATCCCTTAGTGGAAGTTATACCAAGTTTCATTTGCTTGCACTGGAATTCAATTGCAGTCAGTTCTTGAAACAAGTGCTCCAAAAGAAACCCAAAACAAATTTAAAAATCCTGTTGTTCCCCCCACACGCACCCCTGCCTTCATTATTTGCTTGAAGGTGTTTCCATGGGATTTAGACAAGCAAACCTTACCAAATGGAACTGTAATTTACATCCATAGAACCCATAACATTATTCTCCCAACAATCAAAGATTGTACTCTCTATTTTTAGTAACTTACAGAGGTTTTGGAGCTAATTTAACAGTCAGTGCTGAGCAGAAGAGGTCTTGGGAAGCTGACTTTAGCAGGACTTACAATGACAATCTCTAGTTATATTTCACAGAGCCCTAGATCCTTCTGAAATGAAAAACAAGGTAACAACTGCCAAGAAATCTACATTTGCTTGACTTTTTCCCACATAGCGCTGTTCAATGTTCAGTTAAGCAGTTTGAGTTCTGACTGGTTTGTAACAGTGGCGTCTGCTGCCACTCAGCTTGTTTCATTCAATCAGGGGATAACTACAATTCATGATTCAAAACTAAGCTTCCTAGACTGGTCACCTCCTGTTATAGTTTTTTTGGCAAACCAGCAACAGTGTGGTGGAGATTTCAGCTGCCTGCCCTGTCCTGGCAGCCTTGGGGAGTCTGCTTTAGGCTGCTTAGCTCAGCTTCACACAATCTTCTCACCTAGAAGAGCCCTGTCTACATCCCCAAAATCAGAACAGGACCAGCCCCTTGTTGTCTTTTCCATAGATCCTGAATTCAACAGACTCAGAGGTGGATTAGGCCTCTTCTCCTTAGTCACTGACAGAACCAGGGGAATGGGCTGAAGTTGCAGCAGGGGAGGGTCAGATTGGATAGTAGGAAGAAATTCTTTACAGAGAGAGTGGTGAGACCCTGGAACAGCTGTGCAGGGAGGGGGTGGAGTCACCAGCCCTGGAGGGATTTAGGAAGAGTTGACATGGTGCTTCAGGACAGGCTCTAAGGACAGGCAAGGAGGGGGCTTGTGTGTTTTTAGTGGTGTTTATTTGGTTTTGGTGGGGTTTTTTTGTTTGTTTTGTTGTTGTTGTTTGTTGTTTTGTTTTTGTTTTCCTAATGGTTGGGTATTTAGGTGATTTTTGTTGTTGTAGGTTTGGTTGGACTCAGTGATCCAGGACATCCTTTCCAGCCAAGGTGATTCTATCATTCTGACTCAGATAGTGCTCAAAAACCACCCCTAACAGGGTTAGGGCACCGAGATGCTCTGCATTATGCCCCTGATGGCAAACTGGGACACTGCTTGGATGGCCTGTAACTTCAGATCCCCACTTAAAACAAAAAACTTCCTTCAGCAGAGATTGATGCACAGTGAAATGGGTTAATGAGCACGAGGGACACAAGCCATTGTTCCTATCTAGGCAAATACTGACAGAGAGAGAAACCATTGCAAAAGAAGTGATTCACGTACACAGAGTCCTCCTGAGTCACTCCTCTGTGGGATTCTAATCCATGGTGACTCTGAAAGGAAGTCTTGACTATCCCACAGCATCTCCTTATGCATATGCAAGCTGCCTGTGTGCATTCTACAGCCTGAATCACCTCCTGTGTGCAACTTCATTAACTGGAAAACTCCTAAAAGAAAAGCAAGGAAACACAGGGTAGGATTCAAAACAAAAAGCTACAAAGCACACAGATAAGATTTTTTTTCTTGACCAAGATATTTCAAACTTATCAGATAACACCACTAAAAAACATATATATAAGCCACTGCAGATCAACACTAAACATTTCTGTCTTTTCTTCATGAAAGGAGTTGATTGAATGGGACCAGATATAATTTCTTCCTTTTATTTCCATCCATCCTCAGTACATGCTAGTGCACAATTCTTTAAGTGCCAGCAGTCTGACATGGTATAAAGAGACCTGTGTTCCTGCAGACATCCATATCATCGTGTTAGAACTCTGATTTACAGCATCTAATAAAATGACTAACATGGGTGATATACAACAAAATCACAAGCCCTCCAGATACAGACCAGCCTGGGCAAGCCACATAAGTGAGTTATCTTTAGTGCTGAAGGAGCTGATGAGGTAATTCCTTCAATAACTTATCAAAAATATATACAGCTTTAAATCGTAACTCACACATTATCCCCCAGAGCAGTAGGAGGGACCTACTAATTGGAATCTGCAGAACATATGGACTAGAATATATCCCATATTCCAGCACCTCAAACTTTACACATTAAATCACTAAGCTTTAGAACACCATTTACAATTTGCCTTGTGAATACATCAGAGTGGTTTATGTTACTAAAGTCTATGAGTAAAGACAAAAAGTTGCCATCAGTAAAGATTCCTTAACACAAACAAAACCCTGTAGTGCAAAGAAATCCATGACAAAGAAATCCAGCTTTTCCATCAAAGCTACACAAGAATGGTGGCTCTGTGATCCCCTTTTTATATAAAACAGATTCTGATTTTATTTTTTTCTTGCCTTCCCATTTCCTGAGTGCATCCTTGTGTAATGCAGCCTGTGGGCCTTTGATGTCTCCACCCAAAACAAACACGAATCTTTGTAACTCTTGCAATCATCTGCTTTTTGGCCACCCAGTGACAATCTAACAGGATCCTTGCTTGAAGGCCACCATAGAAGAGTAATAGCAGGGGAAAAGAAAAAGATGAGATCCAAATATAATCATTACATAATATTTTTCTAATGAGACATAAAGTTGCTTTAATTTAAGCAATATGTTAAGATCTTTATTAACTCTGCAGAATGGTCAATACTCATCAGTTTAGCAGAGGGAAATCAAAACAAGCAGAGGGGTTTTCCCCATGTTTATATGAGAATGCTAAAAATGACACACCTCTCAGATAAACAGACAATGCTCTCCTAATTATGACACCTCTCCTAAAAGGGCATTCCCTGAAGACATACCTGGGACTGACATGGCTGTTCCTAACTGTGATTAAGTCACGTTACCCTGAGGGTTTTAGATATGTGTATATATATATACATACGTGTTTATATATATATTATACACACACACAGGGCCAGGGTGTTGAAACCCCAGAAAAGCAGGACCAAACATTAGGTGGGGGGTTTATTTCTCTTGTGTTTTTAGAAAAAGGTATTGCAGAGATAGAATTTAATCCTTTCCTCCAAAGGTCATGAGCAGAGCAGTACTATTAAGAAAGCTCAGTTGCCTGCTTGGTTTTACTGAAACCTTGCTACTAGATCTTCACCTACACAAGCATATATATGTCCTTCAGATATTTAAAGGCAGCAAATGTCTGCTGTGACAGCAGATCTGTGTCTCATATCAAAAGGTTCAGTGGCAGCATGTGGCCCAAAAGAATTGCAGAAGTGCCTGTGTAGTCTCTTAAGGTTCTTGACCAGAGGAGACGACACAGGCTGTCAGACTTGTCAACCCTGCAATGAAACACGAGGGTATGCACATATAATATAGGTCACATCAAAAGCAGGAGAAAGCACTGGTGTGAAATAGTTGCACAGAAATGAATGTTATAGTCAAAGAACATGTTTTGTACATCAGGGCAATGAATATTTGATCCATATCAACAACCCTACACCATTTCTTTGAAGTATGAGAAGAACAATAAAGGTATTTAATCTGAGAAGGTTCTGGATGTTAAATAAGCCAAAGGTAGAAAATTCCACATAGGAAGCGTGTAGCAATGCCCTGACACAAGTAGCTGATATCAGGATCCAGACTTTGAGTCCACTGACAGCAGGAAAACCTGCATCCACAAAATAATTCCAGAAACACTTGGAGAGACTAAGCTCAAAACATAATCTAGAGGAACTGTTCTCTGTGGGGTGCAACCAGGCACAAGGCAAACTGGCACGATACTCTGTATCCTCTATATCATCACTCCATACCACAGATTGTTTGAAAGAACTTCAAATAATAACAATAATATATAAAGAAGTATTAGGATAAGAAATAAGGCTTGTATACAATTGAAGCATAAGCACTTCTTGAAATATATTTTTGGAAAATGAATTAACATATGATTGTAAACCCTGGATATTGTAATATACTCTAAGTACCTTACTGTATGAGCAGACATGGTACTAGGAGAACACTGCTGTCATCTTTTTCCACCCCCCTGTGCTGTCTGTCCTTGCTATTCTCACAAAACCAAGCATCTCACTCTCACTGAGACAGCCACAGCTACGTAGTTAGCATATGGAAAGAGGAAAGCTTTCCTAAAGGAAACATCTTGAATACATGTTAACTGCTGGGAATTGTAAAAAAAAA
>VYZU01019348.1:112082-122576 GCA_013401355.1 Ceyx cyanopectus | reverse complement strand
AAAAAAAAAGAAAAAAAAAATCACAAAACCTGTAGGTTTTTAGGTTACCACCTGAAGTGTCAGTTGTGAGTTCGCCTTCAAAAACCAAGACCAAAGCAGCCTACAACTCTGACTGAGACAAGTGCATATATTAATGACAACTCCCTAGACTGAAAGCATGCCAAGTTGAATTTGGCACCAGCCCTCCCAGTTCTCCTCGTTCCTAAGCTTTGTCAGGGCAAGTTCTGTAGGTGAGACATCAGTTGAAATTCCACTCTCCTAATGTTCTTTCCAGCTGGCACCGTGGCTACACGGATAAATTCTCTCTCACGTTTATTGGATGTACTTCACTTTTAGAGCAGGAAGATACTGGGAAATAAATCAGAGGGAGCATCGAGTGTTCATGAGCATTCCCAGCTGATCCCCAGAAGTTCCCCCAGAGGTGGCAGAATTGTGTCACGCATGCTGGGTAACGCAGGGCACAGCACGAGCACACACTCCAGAAACCAACCTTCCTTCACCCGCATGTGCCAGACACAGGACCAACAAAACAAGACCTCGAGCAGACGTATCACAGCTAGAAAGATTTTCACTCCTCTTAAGATGGCCAAGAAATCTTTTATTCTAGGTATAGACATTTCTGCAGAGCACATCTCACTGGTAATCTGACCTTTTTCCTATTATTACTAACAGGATATCACATAAATTTAGTAAACCACATAGTTATTAAGAGTTCTATACTATTAATTTACTGTTATTAGAATTGCTGGACAGAATAGCTGAGTGCAATGTTAATGCTTCGAAATATTAGCGTATACAAAAGAACTATTGCCAGAATATCCCCCAATCCCAGATACAAAGCTGAACTGAGGAAAAAAAAAAACAAAAACAGACTTGCTAAACAGAACTGAGAATTGTTTCCTGTGCCATTCTCACTGCAAACCCTCCTCCCTTCGTGTACCTTTGTCAATTTTGTATACTTTTGGAATTCTGTCAGAATTCCACTTATGGAAAAATATTGGAATTAATATTCAACCATCATCTAAGTAGAGCCTGTCAGGACAGCAGCCACTGCATCCCTAGGTAATAACTGCTACAAATTCTAATCTGAGGTCAACGTTGAGTCTTCAATACAAAAACGGGTAGCCAGCACAATTAAGGAAGAAAGATACTATGGAAGGAAGAGAAAAATCTTAGTACCATTTTACAAGTGAAGAATCAAGTCACAAAAAGTTGCAAGAAGGGATGAAGGCCTCAGAAAACACACCCCAAGTGGAATCTGAGTAAGAAGCAAGAAAGGGGAGGAATATCCAGCAGGAAATGGACAAAAGCAATTTAAAAATACAGGTCTCCTGCTTTTGTAGAGCTGCTCTTAGTGTATGTCACCTATCAAAAAAAAAAAAATTAGTCAAACAGGGAATAATCAAGCTAAGCTACTTATCATTACCTGTAGCTTCTCACAGATAAATTCTGTGTTACAGACTATAAAACAACAACAACAAAATATATCACATAAGGTAAGGATCACTCCACTGAAATGCTACAGCAACGCCAACACTAAACTAATTATTGGGGTTCAGTAGGGGTGGAGATTGTCCCCAGCAAGGCAACCTCCTTGCTTCCCTACTGCATTCTCATACAAAAATAACAGCTGAAGTTGATTTTTCATCTACAGGGATTTCAGAGCACTGACTATAGCCACTCAGCACCACACAGACAGCAAACTGCAGAATAGAAATATTGCATTTTACTTAATGCCTTTTTTTTTTCCCAAAGTACTAAACTATTCCAGAGGTTATGCCTTCTCCCTTCTTCCACTGGTCTTAGGATTCTTCAGAGTAAAGCACATTTCAAGCCTCAGCAACAATAACGTTTTTGACCATGGCTGTTTTTATTAGTCTCTATTAACTCTAGAAAAATTGTTGAAAGGTTCCTTTTCTTTTCTGAAGCAGCTTTGAATGCAACACAAGTCTCAAAGATGATAAGCTGCTTTATTTCACTTTTCCAGTCACCAAAAAGAATAAGGACCAAGAAGCTGACAGGACATATCTGGGTAAGTTATAGATACTCCCAGCACTTGTAAACGTGCAGCAGTACTTCATGTAATGGCATTAAAACATCACTCCTTACAAAGAGGGAGGGAGAGGAGTCAGCTCAGTGGTAACATTTCCTACAGGGAGCTGCACAATCTTAGCACCGTCACAGTCAACACAGGTACCTAAACACTATGTATTAATATGCAACAAGACTCCATTTCTTATATCATTTGTCCTTTTGCCTTAAGGATTCACAGCTTTGCTTAAAAATACATGAAGGGCAATGACTTCTGGTGAACTTTCCCTAGTTTGTAGGCAGTTAATTTCCTCCCTCCTGGTGAAAGTCTGTTGAATGCCTGTTTGCCACACATCCTGCTTCAGGCTATCACTGAGATAGGAAAACTGTGGTTCCTTTCTTCCTATTACAGAGTTAAAACCCAGGAAATACATCCGTTATGAATTATTTCTTTTTTAGGAGTAAAACAAATGTTAAAGACATTGGCAGTACACTGGAAAAAAATTCCCAAGACTATAATCACACATGAAACCTTTTCAGAATACAGTAAGAGATATAGTGCCTCCAGATTTATCAGGAAACTCTGTTCCAAGCAGGGCCACAGACAAGTGAACAGCAGTCAGAAAAATAAATAATTCAGTGTGTGGAGAAAGGGGGCACCAGGAAAATGCACTTCCAATTACGTTTCTTGTTGCACGCTGCATGCAGACAAGAATAGCTGCTGTCCCAAGGGAGACCTGACCCCATTCTTCCTCTGCCATCCTTCTCCTGGGGACAGGGAGAGTTCCTCATTATCACAAGATCCTGCAAAAGGTCTTTAAAGGTCTTGCAATTTAAAAATAGCTCTTCAGAACTATCCTGAAGATAGAGCATCTTCTCTGTAGCCTGGTGTGTGCAACTTCTTCATAGCTACTCACACAAAAACCAGCAGCAGCTCTTCACAAGCCCATTGAAAAACACGGGAGCAACTGGGGATGTCAGTGCAGGAACCTTGGCCAGAGACAGCAGAGTTCACACTTCAGCTGCTCACACCCATGCTGGAAAGAGTCCTGAAGCATTTCACAAGTAAACTACCAGTACAAAGCCTGTTCCCCCCTGTGAGCTGAGAGCCTCTGAGGAACACAGGGGAACGAACAGCTCAGAGATGCTCAGGACAAACCCTGAGATGAGCATCCTGCAGGTGACACTCAGAGCCGGAGAGCAGCAATCCCCTCCTCCTGCTGGCACTGACCCCCAGAAGGAAAGGTCTGGGGAGACACACTGCTGCTGGCAGCTTCGGACAACCCTGTATAGACGAGAGCACAGGAGGAGCCCACCTCAGCACCACAATGGGTTCTGGAGTCAGTGGTGAGCACTTGGAACTGCCTCCCATGGAACTGGTTAGGGCACTGAGAGACATGAGCACACTACCCTCTAATGGGCAGGTGACTCCAACCATATCTAACTCCACCCACCAGGACACAGCTTCCCTTCTGTAAGGGAATCATAGAGTCACTGAATTGTAATGGTGGAAATCACCCCTAGGATCATCAGTTCCAACCTTCATCCCAATATCTCTCCACCAGCCCACAGCCTCAAGTGCCACATCTACTGTTTTTTAAACCCCTGCAGGGATGGTAACTCCACCCTGTCTCTGGGCAACTGCTCCAGGCCTAAACACAGTGATGTGCTTGCTACACCAATAGCCAAAGCAATTCATCCCCTGCATTCAGGGTTACAACACACTTGAAAAAGTGAGCTAAATAGTTGCAGACACCCCTCCCAGCTACCTATTTGACACGGGACCACAAACCTGTTCAGGCTGGAAAGGACCTTCAGGGGTCAGGTCAGGCCTCCTGCTCAAAGTAGGACCAATGGTGCGATCAGTTTGCTGTGGTCTTGAGCACTCGCCCATTCCCACCTCAATTAGATACATCAAATGGAGACCAAAAAACCCCAAACCACACTCACACACCACAGCCTCCTTGTAGGAGGGAAAGAATAAGGATCACAGAAAAGCTGTCAACCATTCCACATATGAGAATGAATTGGGTGGAGAGAAAAAAGGGGAAAAAAAAAAAACCAAGCCTAAGTTGAAGGGTTAAATTTTTTACTAAGCAGGTGCTGATTAAGGTAAGAGGTGTTTCCAGAGACTCAGCATCCCAGAATGGAAGGAAAAAAAAAGAGAGGAAGAGACAAAAAGAGAGAAAAAAAAAATAAAAAGAAAAAAACCCCATACCCACAACCATCAAACACCACCAGCTGCTGCTTTGCTGAGGAAAAGGAGGGAAAAAGGAGGAGTCTTTGATAGTCTACTCCACCTTCAGATTTCTGGATGCTGTTGTACAGCTGCTAGATGTCACATCTGGTAGCAATACACTAACACCCACCCAGCCTGAGCTCCCCTTGTTAGCGAGCACACCCAACCCATCACACAATGTCAACATAACAAAAGATGTGTCCATGGGGAAAGAAGCTGGCACAGAAGTCACACTGATAGAACCAGAGGAAACATTTGGAGAACTGAGCCCAAAAACCAACCTCCCCCCTCTCTGAGCCACATGCATTGCATTCGCCACATCAGTATGAAACCTTCAACCTCATCTGATTAGGGAACCTGGCAACACTCATGATGTCCTGGAAACAATAAGTTTCTCCTGTCTCCAGCTCCCCAGGAAGAGAGGAGGCCTAGGGTTGTTGCCCTTGTGTGGAACAGGGTGAGAGCAGCACAAGCTCCAGCTCACACGTGAATATTCACCTAGTAGGAAGCCCCCCATAAAGCATCATGCTATTGACTCCCAGACTAGCTCCAGGATTCAGTCTTAGCCTTTGGGGATTTCCAGAGGCTTGGCTCTAGGTACATCAAAAATCTCCCTCCATTCCCTTAAGTACTCCTGGGAAAATGCAGCTATCACCACTGAAGTAACCATGGCCAACAACTGAGTTCTTCATGTTCTCAACAGCAACACTGAAAAAAAGAAACAAAACCAGGACTGGAAAACACAGGTTTGCAACAGACTGTCCTCTGAGCCTCTTATCTCCTAAATTTAATTTTCAGATCACAGAACAGGGGGCTGGAAGGGACCTCTGGAGATCACAGAGTCCAACCCCCTGCCAGAGCAGGGTCACCCAGAGCAGCCCACAAAGGAACAGATCCAGGTGGGGTTGGAAAGTCTCCAGAGCAGGAGACTCCACAGCCTCTCTGGGCAGCCTGGTCCAGGCTCTGTCACCCTCAGTGTGAAAAAGTCTCTCCTTATCTTTCCATGGAACCTCCCATGTTCCAGCTACACCCACTGCCCCTTGTCCTATTGTTGGACATCCCTGAGCAGAGCCTGGATCCATCCTCCCTCCATTCACCCTTTACATCTTTATAACCATTCATGAGTCACCTCTCAGTCCCCTTTCCCAGCTCAAGAACCCCAGCTCCCTCAGACTTTCCTCAGCAGGGAGATGCTCCACTCCATCCAGCACCTTTGTAGCTCTTCCCAGATCCTGGGAAGACATGACCTTTTTGTATAAAGGGACACACCTGAAATTGCCTTCACTGGGCATAGGGTAGCCCACATCTTACAGCACAACATATCCTCAGAGTCATGAGAAAGTGCTCACAGAAATTTACCACTTGCATTTCTAGATTTTCTAGAAATAAAAGCAAAAATGTGTAGCTCCATTTTAAATTCTTAGAGTATCTCTACAGGATTTTATTTTATCAAGACAACTAATGGCAGAAAGGAAGAAGTTTCCTGCCTCTCTCAAATTATACCAGGTCTCTAAATAGCCACCAATAAAATTACTTCAAACATAAGCATGCCTTAAACAAAATTAAATGTCATATGCTTAATTTCTCATTATTAAGAAATTAATTGCTCTCAGAAGATAGACTATGAACTTTAAGTCCACACAGTAATTTTTTCATCCTCTTAATACTCTGACAGGAAGGACTTACAGAAGCCAACTGAGGAAACACCAACAGATTCTACAGGCACTTCTATATTTGACTGTCATATTTATAAACACCATACATATCATTATTTTGTTGCTGCTGCTTAATAAAGAAAAGCAATCCCCTAGACACATGCAGGCTGTGCACCCAGGACATACTATCACCTTCCTCCATTAACTGAATTGTCCAAGCTGTCATTAGAATCTCAGATAAAATTCACTCTTGATAGACACTCGGATTTTCCACGTGAACGAAGTTAAATATTACCCCGTGTTTTGTTAGCAGCAACTTTTTCAATAGCTGTCTGCACAGATCATTTGCCAGAGCTCCAAAAGCATTAAAATGCATGGTTTTCCTTCCAGAAGATCTATATGAATACTGGATGACCCTTAGAGGTCTTCACTTTTTTTAAGAGGAAAGCTACCCATCTAAATTGCTTTTTAGACCCAACAACAGTGATTATCCATTAGATGATCAAGCTAATTTGGAATAAACAAAATATTTCTTAAATACCTTTATAGAATGCTGCAATCTTTAAATCTCCCAAAGTCTACTCAGAAGCTCAGGTGAAAATTACTGTCTACTGATCATGTGGGTGGTATCAGAAACAGTTTCTTTTCAGATTCAGAATACTAAGACTTTTAACTGACATTAAATAGATTGAAAAAAAATACTATTCTTTACAGTTTTAGAAAGCACATGGAAAGTAAGTTAGAAAACAAACATGTTTGGTCAACTTATCCACAGCCTGTAAAAACCAAGTGTTTGCTCATTAGCTACTGAAAATGCTAATTACCTTGTTCCCTGACAGCACATTGGCATTGTATTTCAGCCTGTCAAAGATGCAGTGTTTGCAGCCTTCCAGACACAGAAAAAAATGAAGGTAATTAATTTCTGACCAGCACAACATACCATTTTACTACAGTTTCTGGTTAACCAAAGACACCTCCCACCACAAGCCAGGGCAGTTCCAGAAGGAAGCTCTTTGCAGTTCTATCTCAGAATGGAGAATTTGGATACAAAGAGCTATTTTCCTCCAAGCACAGAAATGTGAGGTGGTGATAAAACCCTTGTTAAGGCAGAAAAAAAAATATTTGACTACTTGTTTTCTGCTTGATGAAAGAAGATAAATAAGAATTATGCTTCTGAGTAATGTTTTGTCAAAAAGCCAAGGCAAAGCCAGCAAGGCCATGCTGCATCTCAGCAGCTCCTTCCCTCTCTGCTAAGAGTAGTTTGCTGAACTCCACAGCTCAAGTACTTACTTTAGTTTCACTGAAGGTAATATATTAGCAGGATTACATCATGAGATAAGCAGTCATAATAATGTGCCTTTTTTTTCCACCCCAGAGCTATAATTGCCTTCAAATTTTAACAGGTCACATTGCAAATGATTCGAGGTTTGCAAAGGCAGTCTAACAAATTCGTGTTTAAATTAGAACATGTTAAAAATCAGTGATAGAACAAACAAGCACCAGGATAAAGTGTTCAGTAACCACGTTCAACAAACAGCACCCTACACCTCAGCACTGCCTTGCAGACACTACTTTGTGGTAGTCATGACTGCAAGCCCTGAAGTGCAAATATTTTTCCTAAGAGATGTTTTAACTACTTCAAAGTCCTATAAACCTGATGTATCTGGAGCTGTTAAAGGGAAATCTCGCCATCCTGATCTCAAATGCCAGTCTCTTACAGAGTGCATTCAGCTCCCAAGTGGTACAAGCTTGGGTGCTGGTTTTGGTGTGGCCATTGACCACCTTCCCTCAGGCTGTTTCCCAAGGGAATAAAGCACCAGCCTGTCTCTCTTACCAAGGAGCATGTTGGGAATCTCTGTGAAACAGGAAGAGCCTTGAAGAAATGAATTTACTTTTGAGAAACCAAGATGACCTTACAGTTGCATGCAGCAGAGTGGGCCCCAACACCACCCCAGAAGAATCTGAAATACATCTTCAGCCTGACCTTGTCCTTAAAGCTATAAAGCAAACAAGCACTTGGCAGCAGGCCTGGCATGCAATGGATCCCAGGGTGAAACTACAGTCACAAAGGGGCATAGCTACCACAGCACTTGGTTTGGAGAAGACTAGCAAGTTACAGAAGGATGACAGAGAGGTCTCGTCTGAGCATCTTAAACAGAGCAACAAGCACAAAGGAGATCCATGATGAATGCCAGAGTCACTGACTATTACAAAGAGACTGAACAGAAACCACAGCAATGAAACGTGGTACTGTCAGGGGTCCCCCTCTACAGAGGTTAAAAGACACCAGCCCTGCATCCATGCAACATACAGTCAGATATTTGGAACCAGAATCTCCTGGCATTGTCCTGAACTGCATCTTTCAAAGCCTCTACTACTTTCATGAAATGGATTTCATGGCTTATATTGCTTCCCTCAACAGTGGTAAGCCACTATTACCAACCAGTCCCCACCAAGCTATTGGGCGTAATGACCAAGGACAGGGGTGCAACCTTGACCTTTAGTTCCAAGATACTTTGTCAGTCCAGGGGTATGGTGGGGAGCAGGGTGACTGAACAGAATTGCCTGCACCTCTCTTCACCTGTCCAAGGGGAAGCATGTGCTCTCACTTCCATGTGTAAGAGCCAAAGCAAAGTCTGCCCACCAATGTGGACAGATACACAACCTAGGAGTCTCAGACATATTTGCAGAACTACAGATCTCCATCCCACATTTTGTTTGTCATCCAGAGGTCCTGGAAGCTGTCTCTGGGAAGGACATACTGCTGTTGACTGAATTTCAGTCACATTTCCTATGAACCAAGCCATTTCTGAACAGTGTAAATTCTGCTTGTCCATAGATCACCAACACTCCTATTAGTAAAGGCAGAAAGGACATCATCCTAGGCTGCCTTCATGTGGTATATGGCCAGGTATGATATAGATATGGGTTCTTGACCCCCTTAGAAGTGATGCTATCACAGTAAGGCACGTAGAATCATGTAGTGCTACAAAAGGTCTTTTGTATTTTCAGTATTGCGGTTTGTGATTTTTTAGCTTCTAAGTTTCCCTAGTTAAAAGCTTCAAATCACTTCTAAGATTGGAGAGATGAAATAACACAGCCAGCATCAACAACCTGAATCAGCCTCAAGTCTTCTATTTTCAAAGAACAGGTTTTCCCTTCTGTTTTCAAAGGACAATGACACAGTCACCCTTCCCAAGTAACAAAACATCATTATTTTTTTTTAAAGGCTCATTTGGCATAAATTAATCCAGAACTGGGACAAACCACACCCACAAACCAAGAGAGAGCTGGATTGACTGAATCCATCCTTCCTTCCTAGCAGTATGAAAACAGTGAAGAAAATTTAATGTTAGAATATACTCAAGTTTCTTCCTTCAAAAAGACAAAATTATACTTGTGACATGACAAAGGCAAAGCCATCACTATCTTCATTACAAACCAGTGGTTTAAGAACTACAAAACAAGCTTTTCCAGATTGAACTTTGACTAAACTTTGACACAAGCTCTCAATGTGAGATAGCATCTCTCTCTTGGAGAGGCTAGAGGGAGAGATGGACAAGGGTTTCTCACATCATGTTAGCTTTAAAGCCTTTCTTTTACTTTCCAAAGACAAGCATTTGCATAAAATTAATGCTGCTTGGTTTTTTACGTACTCTCACAAATACACCCAAAATGAGGGGGTTCTTGGTTATTTTGTTTTCAAACAAGAGGTACATAATCAACAGGGAATGGAAGAGAAGTTATTCCCAAGACACTGAACATGTAGCAGCTCACTGTATTTTTTCCATTTTACCCCTGTGTGATTAATCTGTATCACTGCTTTCCTGACAGTTATTTGCATTTCCCTCTTAACACATTAGCATAAGACAACTCTTTCCTATTGTTCTAGTACAGCAAGTCCCAAACAAGGGGTCATGGCCCTCAAGTAGGGTCACAGCAGTTATGACTGGGGTCATGGGCCCAGCAGCCCTATGCTTTTTTATAATGGGATCTGGAGTCACAAGACTAACAAGCAAAGCTCATAACTGAAAGGCTTTGAAACAGTTGATGTAAGAAAGAACCCAAAGCAGGCACTGCCTGATGGTCTTACCCAACACCAAAGCAAGAGAAATCCTAACTATGCTTAAGTGGCTATTAATAATTAATATTTTGGCTTTATCTGCATTACTCTAGCAGCTATGGTGTTAAACTTTAAGCTACTTGAGTTAGCAATGAAGTTAAGAAGTCCGAAGTGAAATACATTAATATCCACCATCACAAAAGATAAGCCAGCTGGCAACTGCCAAAATTCACTGAGGAGCTCCAGAAACTAGAGGTTCCAAATAAAATAAACATGCTGGCTATTTTAAATAGTTATTCAAAACCAAAGGAGTATTCCAAGTGAGGCACCAATACACCTTGACAAAAATCTCCACAAAAGTTTAGAAATAAAAGACTTTTCCAGGGAGTTCATCCAAGACTCTAGGAGATTTTTCTGCTGTTTATATGCCCATCATCTAAGTCTATAATGCTTGGCCATGATACCCAAGATCATGCTGCCCATAGCAGCCAGCCTTGGCACTGGGA